>JABUQX010001410.1:15000-34794 GCA_015478945.1 Trachelipus rathkii
CCTAGGCCAATTTCTTATTTCCTTGTTTTTATCTCAAAAGAAATAAAAAAAATTTAGTATTTGTTTTAATTTAACAATGGCCACTGTTATTGATGATCTTTTTCTTAAGTTTTTGTTTTTTCTTTTAAATGCCCAAATTTTTGGGGCAGAGCAAAAAAAAAAATAATTCTTGCTCCATAGATATTATATAGGGTCTGGTGAGCTGCTCCGAATACTGTTACCCATGTCTTGCATCATTTTGTGAACTCAGCATGCCCAGTTTTTCGGTCGAGTCTCTCATTTTTATAAGTAAATAAAAGGAAAGTGGAATGGGATCAAAAGAAATGTTTTTGAGTCGTTCACTTAAATTTTTTATGATCCTTATCTTTTATAAATTTTAATTATTTTATTTTAATTTAATTATTTAATTTTATTTTTTAACAGCCTTGTGAAACATTATATTGGGGTCATAGGTGACTAATTAACTTCTTATATTCAGTATATTCTGCAAAGAAAGTGCCTGCTGTCCATTGCTAAACTTTCTCATTTTTGAAATAAATTTCGGTACTTTTTCTATGATTAATGTTCCAAGCTTTTCTTCAGTTAGTTCCAGCAGAGTATGCCGAATGGTCTCATTTCTAACAGAGGTAGAGGTTAATGATATGGAAGAACATGGATTATTATCTACAGCTTCTGTTTTATTATATAGTTTCCTGCTATTTTTGTTCTTGATAATTGACTTTTTTTTATCTTAAAAGAAACAAAACAAAAAAATGATCAAGAAATGGTTTTGTATTATAATATTTCAAAGTTTTGATAGGCTTTACTCTTCGTAAAAATATACTCCTAGAATATGCTGAACATAAGTACAGTTTTCAGCTGGATAGTACTATTTTTTTTCCTAATTCCCAGCCGTCCTATTATTTTAATAAAATGTGTAAGGTTCTACTGATGTAAAAAACAAAACAAAATGAAAACAAAAAAATAAAGATATATATAAATGTTAGCAGATTCAGGAGAAACTACTGAGATCAAAGCCGTTTTGGTTTTTGCATTTATGCTAAAAAAAATGCTTAGTGTTCGTTTTTGTCAAACGTAGCGCAAAATCGTAAAAAAATTGCTCACCAAACGTATGGAATTTCCTTAATTCTGTAAGATTGCTATTTTATACAGAATTTTATTATATATTACACAGAATTGGGGAAATTGAGGATGTTAAAAATTAAAGGAAAATTTCACTTTCCTGTCGAATATTAAATTTTAATTATATATATAGTATAGTTATATATAAAGAGCAGTATATATATATATATATATATATATATTAGTTATATAGTTATATATATATATATATATATATATATGTTATATATAAGTGTTAAGTTGTTATATATATATATATACAAGTAATTACTTTACTTTTACTTCCCGTCCCCCTCGCTCCCCCTTATACGAGATAGCCACCACAGCAGGGCGGGTCCAGAGATTCCTGTTGTAGAAAAAGCGTGTTGAAGTTGTGTCTGATGTCCGTCACGGCATTGTAGTATCGTCGTTAGTCTGGGAAAAATATCTTTGACAGTGGGGAGGGTGCTTTATTAATTCTCAAATTTCTATTCTTGATGTGATGATGCCCAGAGTTTAGACGGGCATCGCTCGGGGCTCGACTGTCCAAGGTTTGTTCCCTTGGATATTCTGTATCAAGGTGTTTGAAACATGTTATTTGGATATGAGATAGCGCTGGATAATTGAGTGAAGGCCATAAGTAGGTAGGGTTAATGTGAATAGATAGGCAGGGTTATGGCAGGTAGAGGGAAGCAAGTTGTATATGTTAGAATTGTGTGATTTTTTTTCATTTAGATACGGGGTTGTTGTACGTGGAAAATTCATTGAGAATGATTTAACAAGATGGTCAACCCATCATGTCAAGATGGGATTTTAAAGGGAATGTTGTTTGTTTTGAAAGATTTTTTGATGGATGAGTGTGTGGAAGTGGAAGTCAACTTATCGTCCTTAGAGCTTTATTTAGCACAAAGCAGTTTCTAATAGATCTAACATTGACGTTGTTAATTATTGTTGGTTTTATATACTGTTACAAGGTTCTCCGTATTGCTATATTTATAGAGGGATTTTTTAGGTTGTGATTGTTGTAAGATCATCAATTATTTTTTTTCTATTAATTTTTTATTAAATTTCTATTAATTTTTATTAATGTTCTATTAATTTTCTATTAATTTTTATTACTTTTCTATTAAATTTTATTAATTTTTATTAATTTTCTAATTTCCCTACGCCTTCGGCCTGCAATTTTATTACTTTTTATTAATTTTCTATTAATACTTATGGAAGGGTGGGTATTGAGGGAAAATAAGCACATGTGTTAAAGGAGGTTGGTAAGTTAACAACCCCTGAAGAACACCATTATAATTGATCAGAGCGAGGGAGTGATGTCTTTGGATGAATCCTAGCTGTGGGATCGGATAGGAAATATGCTAATATTTTCTAGTCATTGATGGTAATATCTGTGGTAAGACTGTTTATTAAACGGTGATGGGAAGGAGGGGTCTGTATTAAATGCCTTGTTGATGTTTATTGCTAGAAGGAGGGTACGTCAAAGGGGGGGGGTGAGGGAGTTTGGTTAAAACCCGTGAGAATGTGTTGGGTTAGATCGGTTATGAGAGTGGTAGTAAAGTGCTAGAGGGTTAAGGGGGAGGGGAAATTCTAAGGAGGATTAATTTGTCAAATACTTTGGATTAGTGTTGGCCGAGCACCGGATTTTGCACACCGCACCGCACCAGGGTAAGCGCACCACGCACCGCACCTCTATGTTTCAATGCGCAACGCACGCTATATTTTAAAAAATGCACCGCAGCGGTACATTGGATTTGTGTGGCTCACCACACCACACCGCACCAAAATGTGCTCACCACGAACCGCAACGCACCGCGCCGCATCTGGTGCGTCTGTCAACCCTATTTTAAATATTGTAGAAATTAATAATATTAATTTTCAAGAAATGGGGCATTGAGAAATGGTTGTTTTCAATGCCTCAAAAACTCAGTTCCTCTCTCTTTATACTCGACATATTGTAAGAGAGAGAGAGAGAGAGTTCAGAATATCAATGTCCGTTGTGAGAGAGAGAGAGAGTTCAGAAGATCAATGTCCGTTGTAAGAGAAAGAGAAGAGTTCTGCAGCTGATCACGAAGTCCGTTGTAAGAGAGAGAGAGTATTCAGAAGATCAATGTCCGTTGTAAGAGAGAGAGAGAGAGTTCAGAAGATCAATGTCCGTTGAAAGAGAAAGAGAGAGTTCAGAAGATCAATGTCCGTTGTAAGAGAGAGAGAGAGTTCAGAAGATCAATGTCCGTTGTAAGAGAGAGAGAGAGAGAGAGTAGAAGATCAATGTCCGTTGTAAAAGAGAGAGAGAGAGTTCAGAAGATCAATGTCCGTTGAAAGAGAGGGAGAGAGAGAGAGAAAGAGATAGAGAGTTCAGAAGATCAATGTCCGTTATAAGAGAGAGAGAGAGAGAGAGTTCAGAAGATCAATGTCCGATGTAAGAGAGAGAGAGTTCAGAAGATCAATGTCCGTTGTAAGAGAGAGAGAGTTCAGAAGATCAATGTCCGTTGTAAGAAAGAGAGAGAGTTCAGAAGATCAATGTCCATTGTAAGAGAGAGAGTTCAGAAGATCAATGTCTGTTGTAAGAGAGAGAGGGAGAAAGAGAGAGAGAGAGAGTTCAGAAGATCAATGTCCGTTATAAGAGAGAGAGAGAGTTCAGAAGATCAATGTCCGTTGTAAGAGAGAGAGTTCAAAAGATCAATATCCGTTGTAAGAGAGAGAGAGTGTTCAGAAGATCAATGTCCGTTGTAAGAGAGAGAGAGTTCAGAAGATCAATGTCCGTTGTAAGAGAGAGAGAGAGAGAGAGAGAGAGAGAGAGAGAGAGAGAGAGAGAGAGAGAAAGAGAGGGAGAGAGAGAGTTCAGAAGATCAATGTCCGTTGTAAGAGAGAGAGAGAGAGAGAGAAAGAGAGAGATAGAGTTCAGAAGATCAATGTCCGTTGTAAAAGAGAGAGAGAGTTCAGAAGATCAATGTCCGTTGTAAGAGAAAGAGAGTTCAGAAGATCAATGTCCGTTGTAAGAAAGAGAGAGAGTTCAGAAGATCAATGTCCATTGTAAGAGAGAGAGAGAGAGAGAGTTCAGAAGATCCATGTCTGTTGTAAGAGAGAGATCGAGAGAGAGAGGAAGAGAGAGAGTTCAGAAGATCAATGTCCGTTGTAAGAGAGAGAGTTCAGAAGATCAATGTCCGTTGTAAGAGAGAGAGAGAGAGTTCAGAAGATCAATGTCCGTTGTAAGAGAGAGAGAGTTCAGAAGATCAATGTCCGTTGAAAGAGAAAGAGAGAAGTTCAGAAGATCAATGTCCGTTGTAAGAGAGAGTAGAGAGTCTATAAGATCAATATCCGTTGTGTTATATATCTGTAGTTCAATGTCCGTTGTAAGAGTGAGAGAGAGAGTTCAGAAGATCAATGTCCGTTGTAAGAGAGAGAGAGAGAGAGAGAGAGTTCAGAAGATCAATGTCCGTTGTAAAAGAGAGAGAGAGAGTTCAGAAGATCAATGTCCGTTGAAAGAGAGAGAGAGAGAGAGAAAGAGAGAGAGGGGGAGAGAAAGAGATAGAGAGTTCAGAAGATCAATGTCCGTTGTAAGAGAGAGAGAAAGAGAGAGAGAGTTCAGAAGATCAATGTCCGATGTAAGAGAGAGAGAGTTCAGTAAAGATCAATGTCCGTTAGAGAGTTCAGAAGATCAATGTCCGTTGTGAGAGAGAGAGAGTTCAAAGAATATTCATTGTAAGAGAGAGAGAGGAATTCAGAAGAGAATGTCCGTTGTAAGAGAGAGAGAGAGAGAGAGAGAGAGAGAGAGAGAGAGAGAGAGAGAGAGAGAGAGAGAGAGAGAGAGAGAATTCAGAAGATCAGTGTCCGTTGTAAGAGAGAGAGTTCAGAAGGAAGATCAATGTCCGTTGTAAGAGAGAGAGAGAGTTCGTAAAGATCACGTCCGTTGTAAGAGAGAGAGTTCAGAAGATCAATGTCCGTTGTAAGAGAAAGAGAGAGTTCAGAAGATCAATGTCCGTTCTAAGAGAGAGAGAGAGTTCAGGTGATCAATGTCCGTTGTAAGAGAGAGAGAGTTCAGAAGATCAATGTCCGTTGTAAGAGAGAGAGAGTTCAGAAGATCAATGTCCGTTGTAAGAGGGAGAGAGAGAGAGAGGGAGAGAGAGAGAGAGTTCAGAAGATCAATGTCCGTTGTAAGAGAGAGAGAGTTCAGAAGATCAATGTCCGTTGTAAGAGAGAGAGAGTTCAGAAGATCAATGTCCGTTGTAAGAGAGAGAGTTCAGAAGATCAATGTCCGTTGTAAGAGAGAGAGAGAGTTCAGAAGATCAATGTCCGTTGTAAGAGAGAGAGAGAGAGTTCAGAAGATCAATGTCCGTTGTAAGAGTGAGAGAGAGAGAGAGAGAGTTCAGAAGATCAATGTCCGTTGTAAGAGAGAGAGAGAGAGTTCAGAAGATCAATGTCCGTTGTAAAAGAGAGAGAGAGCGAGAGAGAGTTCAGAAGATCAATGTCCGTTGTAAGAGAGAGAGAGAGAGGAGAGAGTTCAGAAGATCAGTGTCCGTTGTAAGAGAGAGAGGGAGAGAGTTCAGAAGATCAGTGTCCATTATAAGAAAGAGAGAGAGAGTTCAGAAGATCAGTGTCCGTTGTAAGAGAGAGAGAGTTCAGAAGAGCAGTGTCCGTGAGAGAGAGAGAGAGAGAGTTCAGAAGAGCAGTGTCTGTTGTAAGAGAGAGAGAGAGAGAGAGAGAGAGAGAGAGAGAGAGAGAGAGAGTTCAGAAGATCAATGTCCGTTGTAAGAGAGAGAGAGAGAGTTCAGAAGATCAATGTCCGTTGTAAGAGAGAGAGAGAGAGAGAGAGAGAGAGAGAGAGAGAGAGAGAGAGAGAGAGAGAGAGAGAGTTCAGAAGATCAGTGTTCATTGTGAGAGAGAGAGAGAGAGAAAGTTCAGAAGATCAATGTCCGTTGTAAGAGAGAGAGAGTTCAGAAGATCAATGTCCGTTGTAAGAGAGAGAGAGTTCAGAAGATCAATGTCCGTTGTAAGAGAGAGAGAGAGTTCAGAAGATCAATGTCCGTTGTAAGAGAGAGAGAGAGAGTTCAGAAGAGCAATGTCCGTTGTAAGAGAGAGAGAGAGAGAGTTCAGAAGATCAATGTCCGTTGTAAGAGAGAGAGAGAGAGAGAGTTCAGAATATCAATGTCCGTTGAAAGAGAGAGAGAGAGAGAGAGAGAGAGAGTTCAGAAGACCAATGTCCGTTAAAGAGAGAGAGAGTTCAGAAGAGCAGTGTCCGTTGTAAGAGAGAGAGAGAGAGAGAGAGAGAGAGAGAGAGAGAGAGAGAGAGAGAGTTCAGAAGATCAGTGTCCGTTGTAAGAGAGAGAGAGAGAGAGAGAGAGAGAGAGAGAGTTTTATTCTGGGCTCAGAGACTTTTTATTTTATTTGTTTGATTTTAATATTGGTATTACATGTGAATGGTTCGATAAAGATGGTAGAGTGTTGTTTTGCCATACAATGTTAAATATTTCTGTTCGGGCTGTGATAGCATTGGTTCATAGGTGTGTTTGAGGTGAAAATTAGATATATATAGTCGGGCCTTACTTCGAAGCTAGTACCAAATGATCGACAGGAAAAATGATCGACAGGTCAAATTAATTATTTGTAAAAAAAAAAAAAAATCTGGTTATTTAGAGTTTCTTTAACGAATCCAACAAAACGTAACTTAACCTAGCTTACCTAACCTAACCTAGCCTAACCTTACCTAACCTAACCCAACTCCAACTTTAACCCAACCTAACTCTAACCTTACCTAATCTAACCTAACCTAGCCTAACCTTACCTAACCTAACATAGCCTAACCTAACCTAACATAGCCTAACCTAACCTAACCTAACCTAACCTAACCTAACCTAACCTAACCTTACCTAATCTTACCTAACCTAACATAACCTAACCTAACCTAACCTAACCTTAACTTAACCTAACCTAACCTAACCTAACCTAACCTAACCTAATATCATAACGTCTGGCGGCGGGCCGTGTGGGAAGGGAAAACTTTTTGATGTGTCGACCATTTTCCCTGTCGACCATTTTGGCAAGTCTACTTCTTGTGAGTTTTCAAGGTTTTTAATAATGTTGAGTACTTTTAAGGGAGTGAAGGGGGAAGGGTAGCCTTCTTGGTTAATTTTCAAAATTTTAAACCGTTTAATTGTTTGTCCATTAGCTGGGTTTGTGGGTTCGTCACATAAGAATATTTCTTTGTTTTTTTTGGGCTGAAATTTTGTCGTTTTCTTTACAGATGGCTTCGTGGATTGGTGGTGGTTGAGTGTGTAAAGTGTGGATTTTTTTTTGTAGATATATATATATATATATATATATATATATATATATATATATGTATATATATATATATATATATATATATATATATATATATATATATATATATATATATGGTAGTAGTTTGTCGCCAGTTTGACCGGGACAGCTTTTTCCTCAAAAGTATAAGAGAGATAGAGTGTGAAACTTGGAATATAAATTCATATATGTTAAGCTGAATCCGTGTAATTCTCAAGTCTGGATGTATATAGAGGGGGGTCACCCTCGAGGGTGGGACGCCGATATTGCGCTACGCCCCTTGCGGTGATTCGTGGGTGAGTTAAGCCAACAAGCGTTTGGGCGACTGAGACTTTGGAGGTCAAACAGACCGAAGGTCTGGTTTGACCGACAGACACAGACTGAGCGTGCGTGCACACACATACACATTATTATTATTATTATTACGCCGAAGATTCGATTTCCGAAGAAACTGAGTCGAAAAACGATCCCCGTAAGGGATCGTTTTTTTACCTGACCCGCCCGACTCCGACTCCAGCTCCGGCCCGGCCCGCTCCGGCCCGGCCGCGGTTTCGTTCAGGACTACCTGAGTCAGAAGTGATCCCCGAAGGGATCACTTCAGAGTTGTTTTTTAAACCCTTCGTCAGCGCGTTCCGTGACTCCGAGTCCGCACTGCAATCTGCACCGGTCTGCACCGCACCGCACCTCTGGTTCGGAATTCCATAGCCCATGTTGGTGCTATCGTGTATCGTGCTAAAAATTGGAGAGTAGCGATGGGAGGTAACCTCATTGTATACGAAATTACGCCCCAGTGGGTCCCGGGGGACCCCACCCCTTCAAACATTAAATATTGATGAAGAAAGCTGAATTTGGTAAGAGGATTCAGAGTTGAGTTTCTAGAAAGTGTTAGTATTGGATGAGGAGTTGGCCCCGGCACCGGTGCTGGAGCCACTGGTGGTGCTAGTTAATAAACAGCCGTATAACAACAATGTTGGTGCTTTATAAGAGTTATCGAGGTCGTAGATTTCAGGGAATATGATGGTTATGTCTGGTGTAGGGTGCTCAGGACTCTAATAAAGCTCCTGACTGAAAAAAGAGTTACTAGAGGCGAAAAACAAAGGAGGAATGAAGAAGGATGAAGAATAAGGAAGGTGGAAGAAGAATGAGGGAAGCGAGGAGTAGGAGTTGACAGTTGCACCGGTGTTGGCCTCCGATGCGGTGCTGAGTTAAATATTTGTGTAATGAAGCAATATTGGTGTCCTTATATATGTCATCGAGTCTGTGATTTCGAAAATAATGGTTTATAACTTACAAATTTATGCTTTTACATACCAGCAGTAAATCACTAAATCAAAACCACCATTCAACCCCCACGCTCATTCCTCCTGACAATCTGTGACTATTGATCTATTGATTAAGGTCATATTTTACTGTACCTCAACGTTTTACATACTTCTAAAGCAGTAAACTGTAATAAATCAAAACCACCATCCAGCCCCATCTCAGCCACCCTCCTGACCATCAGATCTATTGATTCATTGATTAAGGTCATATTTTTTACTAAAATTGTAACGGTCCCCAAAGCAGTAAATCACTAAATCAAACCACCATCCAGCCCCATCCAGCCACCCTCCTCCTGACCATCCAGATCTATTGATCTATTGATTAAGGTCACTTTTTGAGTAACATTTTTGATAAACATAACATAAAATCAAGTTTTATACAAACATCAACCAATATATGTTGACGTAACAAAGTTTTCACATTAATAAAGCTTACTTTAGTAAATATCTGAACGCGAATATAACCCTCAATCTATAGCAGAAACTTAGTCCATCTAAATGTGAATAAAAACTAGCTAATGTTAACAAAGTTCCACACCGCACCAGTAAAATAACTAACATAACATCCAAAAAACATAAGCCATTCACACTTTATCAACCATATCTCCAACATAACATTGTTAATTTTACATTAACATAGTAATATTTAACAAAAAAAATTTAGCATAACCTTACATAACCATCATAATACCTAACGGATAAAGACAAACAAAGTAAGTTTTACCTTCTGTAAAGCTAAACGATGAACATAACAGACTTAACACACAACAACAATAAACAGCTATCATTAACAACTTAGTCAAAAAAGCGAACATACGAGGGAAGTAAAACAAGTTTTCATTTTTATAACATATAATTTTCATTGAAAAAAGAGTGTTATATAAAAACATAAGTTTATTTTAAATATATTAATTCATCTGATCAGCGAACATAGGATTCAAGTTGGGTACGTTCTATATATCTCTCTAAAGATTCAACACCCTTTGAAAGAATGTGTAAGTATAAATATCTTCAGCAACACTAAACCATTTTTCGGCATATATCGATTCAACAGCACTCATTCTCTCATACAAGAGAGAAGTAAACTCATCCAAGCTGATAGTTATTAAAATTATTATCTATGATGTATTATACGGGAAACCACATGCTTCGGTGTAAATATATATTACACCATGTGCTATATGTATTATGTCCTCAAGTGTTAACATCGTTAAGATGTGATGTTTTGATTTTTGCTAACGCTGTAATATTTCTTTCAGGTGTTCGAAATCCGTGAAAACCTATACATGCAAAGCGAGTAGCGTCACAATCGATGGGTTTCAATATTGGCGTACCTCTGTTTTAATATTGTCACACGCCGAGAACAATTACCGTCTATTCTATTAGAAACCACTTATTGCTCTTCCAAAGCCAGATATTTCATCGCTGATTCCCTGATAACAAACACGCCTATCTCCTTCTACCCATGCAGCAGCGATGTCGATAATCTTGATGAACCCATCAGCACAAACGAATAAAGGTCTATTATTTGACCCTTTGGCAGAAATACAAGCAACGTAGCGACTACCATTTGGTTTACGCTTAAATATAAATGACACATCATTGGGAATAACGAAGCTCCTCGTGAAGATATCAGCAACAGATGTAGAGATGCGAGGAGATGTCATCGTGCCAGTACAGTGAAAAAATGGACTACTGACGGAAATCGTATGCGTAAACAACCCTTATAGGTAATGAGATTCTTTCTTTCAGCCAATCAGAAGAAAGTAAACAAGAATACAACGCACAAACGAACCACATCAGTAAAGGGTATATATTCTCGCTAGACAACAACAACAACAATAAACAGGTTCACTAAGGTAATATATGTATACAAAGGAGATCTATACAGTCAAATTACTTAATGAAAATAGAACACTTTTTAAACGGAGCACAACCTCCTAATGCTTTCAAGTCCACAGCGATTATGACGTTAAAACAAGCATCATGAGAAAAGATATTATAAAATTAAGGATACAAACACAAGCCTAACAGGAAGGCTAAACCTGTTTTACATTCACTTTTAGGCCTTACGCTCCGTTCGTTTTATGTTTGTATTTCATGTTTCATTCAATGCTATCACATTGGGCAAACTAATAAACGCTAATTGGACCTAAGAACATAGCATATCTAACTTACGAATAAACAGTTTTCATTAACAAAGTTCGTTACTCATCTACGGTAAATAACTAACACCATTCTTAAAACTCAACCTACCCCGAACCCTTTGTGAAACATTACGCAATACCTTCAAATCCCGAGGCTCACCCTGCATACTTATCATTAGGGGTGCCTTTATCTTTATACAAAAGCTCTCCCAAAGGCGCTCACGCATCAACATAATCTCATCAGCCAAGAGTATCTAAAGCAACACCTCCTCCCGAGAGAAAACCCAATGGGATGCGCCCCCATGAAAGGGTGTGAATCCTGAGAGGGGGGATCACCCCGAAGGGGTGTAAGCATTACCCCTCCGAAGGAGGGGTAAGGCCTCAGCCCCTCGCCCCTTAACAAAGTGACCAATCTATCAAAGATACCAACATCCAGAACTATGAATTAACACCATCATCATCAAAGTGTCACTCATCTCGAGTATAACATCAATTGACCTATGAATAAACATAGACATTAACAAAGTCCTATGGCAAACCTAACATTACCCAACAAAAACTTAACCTAGGCTCACGTTTCTAACACATCATCGTCAGTTAACACAGTAATATCTTACAAAAACTCATCATTTCTCTAACAAATCAGTGTTATTTTCACATTGTCATAGTAATATTTAATATAACGTAGCTAACTTACGAATAAACAGTTTTCATTAATCAAGAGTATCTAAAGCAGCACATAACCTTCCGAGAGAAAACCCAGGGGGCCCTCTTGTAACACCTAAAGCTTTCAGGATGTAACCTGAAATATTTTTATCCTTACCCTATTTTAGACCCTGCCCCCCTTTCAGAAAATATCAATTCAAAACTGATAGATTTGGCAGAAGCGCATCATACAGAGTCGATTTGATAACACTGTAAGCACTGTAAACACTACTAGGAGATCACTACAGAGAGATGCATGAAGACCCATCTCGGGGTACCCTGAGGGGTGTGTAAGCGGTAAGGGCACAGCCCAATGGGCTGTGCCCTTATTTCCGCCCCCAGGGTGACCCCCCTCTATATACATCCTACAGACTTGAAAATTACACGGATTCGAGCTTAACCCATATATAGATTATATTCCAAGTTTCACACCTCTATCTCTTATACTTTTTGAGAAAAAGCTGTCACCGGTCAAACTGGCGACAAACTACTTATGGTGAAATTTGGTTTAAAGCCACAACTCATATCTCAAAAACTACAATAGCTACAGCGAAAAGGAATACATTAAGCTGGAAGTTGGTCCACTTAGTGAAAAATATATGTATATAGAAAATATAGTATATATATATATATATATATATATATATATATATAGTATATATATATATATATATATATATATATATATATATATCTCAAAACTACAATAGCTACAGAATACATTTTTGAATCCTGGTAAAAAAAAAAAAAAAAAAAAAAAAAAAAAAAAAAAATATTGTTAATAATTATAGTAATATGATTAGATAGCCTATTTACAGACCTTTATTATTGGTTACTCGTTAAAAATAAATAGACTTCTATTAAATTTTTGTTTTTTTTTTTTTTTTTTTACTAAAGAATACCTCCTGGGCAGGCCTGCACCGGGATGGCAGGAGCAAGCCCTGGCCTCCTGGGAAGCCACGGGTGAAATTAACTCTCCGGGAGGGTCTCCGAACCCCGTTTGTATTTGGTATCAATGGGGTTCCTTGCCTCCCCTACTGGGTATGGAAAACGTCCTCCCCAGGCGTTCCCCGTCGGCTCGAGCCCCCTACATTGCCGTGTGATAATACCTTTTACAATATATATATATATATATATTATGTCCCTGCTCTTCTAAAAAAAAATAGCCAATATTTATTATTTTATTTATTTATTATTATTATTTTTTTACATTTTCCTAACTAAAATTTTTTTTACAAGGATTCAAAAATGTATTCCTTTTTCATGTAGCTATTGTAGTTTTTGAGATATGATTTTTTTTGATTTTTTTTGATTTTTTTTTTTTTTACAGTTTCCGCAATAAAATTTTGCCAGGGATTCCAACAATGTATTCCTTTTCCCAGTGTAGTTTTTGAGATATGGACCGATGAGTTGTGGCTTTAAACCAAATATCACCTATATTAGCATATAGCAGGGCAGCAGCAGCAGCATATATGAGCAGTTATATATATATTTTTAAACTAAATATATATATATATATATATATATATATATATATATATATATATATATATATATATATATATATATATATATATATATATCTTTTCTTTATGTCTCCTATGAAAGGCAAAGGCGGGAGACCTACCTAATTCTACCAGAGGTGGGAAAAATTCCCGAGTCAGAAACGATTTAAAGGCCGACATGCCCCGTTGGAGAAATAGATTAAAGGATTATGTTGAAGATTTTACCATTAGAGTAAATGTAAGATTGAGCACAGCGTTTTATTCTGGGGTCAGGAACTTGAACGGAGAAAGGATGAGACTTTGTAAAAAGGCGTATCACACGAGGTCCTTCTTCTCAATGGAAGGGGTATGACATTGGACAGTTCAGAAAAGCAGTGTCCATTGTAAGAGAGAGAGAGAGAGAGAGAGAGAGAGAGAGAGAGAGAGAGAGAGTTCAGAAGAGCAGTGCCCATTGTAATAACGATAGAATAAAGTGACGCAAAAATAAGATTGGTATAGAGACTCTAGACTTCTAGAGTTTAGAGGGTTAGTGAGAGCATAAGAGTTAATTAGATGAAATACCCTAAACTCTACCTTTTCAAGGAGAACTGTACGAGGGAAATCACCCCAGATGTGTAAGACGTACTCCATACAGGGGCGAACGACACCCCTATAAAGAGCAAGCAAATGGGTTGACGTGAAGAAATTCTGAAGGTGACTCAGAACACCAAACCTCTTAGAAGATTGTTTAGAAAGAGAAGTACTGTCATTCTTCCAATTAAGGTCAAGAGACGAAAAACACCAGCAACGTTAAGTACAGAAGAAGGTGTCGAGTTATGTGTTTTTCAGAGAAGATGTTACAGTTGTGTGGAAGATTATGTCGAGTAGAAAGATAGAGGAACTGAGTTTTTGAGGCATTGAAAACAACCTGATTCTCTAATGCCCCAATTAAAATTCGAGAAAGATCAGAGGTTAGTTGGTCCAAGGCCGCCCCTCTAACGTGAACCACTCTGCTTTGAAGGACGCCTTTCAAATGAAAGGACTAGGGTGTGGGATCGTGGCATATAGAAATGGATAATGACAGTTATAGACAAGGTCTTTACCGAAGAGTTGAAAGAGTTTGGGGGGATAGAAGAGAACCCTGAGGAACACCACCATTTATATATTTAAACGATGAACGGTGTCCGTCTACAACAATTACTATAGACAGACCGGAAAGAAAATCAGATAGAGGGATAGATACTGAAAGGGAGGGGGGTTGGAAATCAATGCTTTGCTCAGACACTATAAACGAACGCTTTCGATATGTCTAGTCAGCTAGCTGAAAGAGTTCACTCCGAGAGGCTAGTGCCATATTTTGGAAGCCAGGGAATTCGACCTATAGCTCAAATGGGAGACATTTGTGAAAAAAAAATCTCGTTTATCTAGAGTTTCTCTAATGAGGCCATCAAAACCTCTAAATTTTAATCCCAATTTAACTCTAACCTACCTAACGGGAACTTTTGATTTCAATGTCGACCATCTTTCCTGTCGACCATTTGGGCTAGTCCCTCACCCAAACTCTTACGACGAGGACCAAAATCAGAAAAAATCCAGCCGAACATTCTACGAAAGCCACGTTTATGATCAGAGAATATTATAATTAGAAGACGTTTCGAGGTTTTTATCGTTAAGTAAAGATTCGGAAGCCGAAGGAACCGAAATGAAATCTATTGGACAATCGTTGAGAATTGAGATGGGTCCCAGGGGACAGGTTGAATGACCCCAAGTTTTCTTCAGCAGGAAGGGAATGTCGAAGTAGAAAAAGAGATTTTGAATAGTTTACCAAGAAATAGTGTAGGCCTCGAAAGCAGAAGCTAAAAACATTAGAGGAATACTAGAGCGTGGCTCCTAGCTCAGTGGTGAGCACTCGCCTAGCAAAGCGAGGGGGGCCCAGGTTCGAGACTGGGGGAGCTAGAGAATGTGAGTTATTTCCCTGTTATTCTAGTCCCACTCAAACGTTAATGAGTACATTGGTAGCGTGCTTGCTACTACTAATGAGAAAAACTCCGGCTACCTATGATAGCCCAGCCAGTCAGCGATTTAGATCAAGTTACCCGGGAGGACTTCTTCGTTAAGGTTCATTCTGACAGGATGTTAAATCGCTCCACCTAAGCAGGAGTGAGTGAATACTATCAGGACCTTACACCTTTATAGCGTTAAGCTCAGAGAGAGAGAGAGAGAGAGAGAGAGAGAGAGAGAGAGAGAGAGAGAGAAATAGCATCTTTAAAATAAATTACAATATTAGGCATAAATGATGAGTTGGGAGGTGGGGTGCAGAAGGGGAATAGCCCCTGTCTACAGAATTATAGGCAAAAACCAAGGTTTGTTAGGAATAAGCGATAATGTTTATGGGAGAGGCAACGTTTAATAAAGTGATGAATTAGAGCAAAAGCCATGAAAGTTGCAGAAATTTATGAAGGAAGACGGTGCTTCAGAAGAGGGACGGTAATTCCGTGACGGCAACAACCCTACCACCGGACCGGAGCCCGTCAACGCCTAAGTAGTCATAGGGGGGGTGAGTTGTTATTTCCAGAAGTTTGCCACCCCGTTTTGGCTTCAGGCTAGTCGCCGATGTCATTTTTTTTATTTATATATTTATTTATTTTATAGTTTTCTGTAATAATGTTTTTAGTTGTGGTAAAGGAAAGCTAACTTCATTGTAAGAAGGATGTGGAGAGATAAGCTCGAAAGAGGGCGAACCATTTGGCACTGGAGTGCATTGGGATGTAGCTTAACACTCCATATTTGTCCAATGGGAGGGTAATTTCATAGCTTCGGGCGCTACGTCCTATCCCTCCCAATATATATATATATATATATATATATAGATAGAAGGCCTTATTTATATATATATTATATATATATATATTATATATATGATATATACATATTATATACATATATATAGTTATTAAGTTATTATATATATATATATATATATTATTATATATGTTTTATATGTATATATATATATGAATATACATATATATTATTATATATATATATTATGTTATTATATATTATTATTATTAAGGTATTATAACAGTTATGATATATAGATATATATATATACATATATATATATTATTTTTAGTACATAATTATTTATAGATTTGCAATAAAGATTGCTCATTTTATTTGAAAGCTTACGGGAATTTTTCCCCTGTGATCTACATTCAGATGACAATTATTAAATTTGTGAGTAAGGAAAAAACATCAAATTGCAGCATAATTAAAAATTCCAAGTAAATTTCCTGCTTTATATTTTTGAAAATGGTGCAGGTGTTGAATGTTGCTTCTAGTGTGGGAGGCTGAACTGCATATTCTCCTACCACCTACTAAGTCCAAAAGTGAGCTAAAATTTACTTAAATTCTAGTTACTTTCATATTTCAACTGTTCTTACAAAATTCATTAAAACTTTTCACAATTACATAGGAGTCTTCAAATAAAATCGTCTGAGGAGGGTCCAGAAAATTAAAGACCGAAAGCTTACGAAATTTAACATCTTATGAAGACTCTTGTAAAAACTTTTTAATAAATATATAAATAAGGCCTTTTATTATAATACATACCAAACAGCGAAAAATTGCTTTGATTATATAATATATATATATATATATATATATATATATATATATATATATATATATATATATATATATATATATATATATATATATATATATATATATATATATATATATATATATATATATATATATGTAAAAGTCTAGAACGTGTGTCGCTCTAAGAAAATGATATTAATCATTTTGGAAAAAAAAAATTAAAAATTTAATGAAAAAAAGTAAAATATATATATATTTTTTCCGCTTCACACTAAGCTAACAAAAATTACAAGGCTATGGCAATTTATTTCCTTTTAAATTTGACTTACGTACCTAAAGTTTGTAAAGCATAATTATGAATGTAGGTACCATAACAGAAATAGTTTCAGACAATGATATTTTATTAGCATTTTTACAAGTTAATAACCTTATTTTAAGTGAGAAAAATTGTGAAATATCTAAGAATAAATGTAGAATATTCAAGATAAAGGAAAAATTCTTCTTCAAGTGTTCGTCAAGAAATTGCAATAAATTCTACACGGTTTCGCCTGCGAATTTTTGGCTACATAACGCAAAACTGTCATACAAAATGTACTTTTTTTTATTTACTTTGTTAATGAATGTACTTTAACTCAAATAAAGAGCATTCTTAATTTAAGTCAACAAACATGACTTTTGCATTTTAGAATGCATGCAATTTAAAAAGAAAATTGGTCTGTAAAATTCCCTGTACATTTAACCCAAAGGAATTACAGGGTAAACCGCAAAGATGGCAGGAGTCGGGGTCTCTCGGCCTCCCGGGGGACGACGGGGGTGACTTCGTCCTCCCCTCTGTCCCCCGTCGACTCGAGTCCCCTAAATGGGGAAAATAATTTTTTTAAATATTTCCGACGAAAAAATGCAAAAAAAAAATAAAAATAAAAAAAACCCTCTCCTTAAAATTTTCCGCTGATTCCAAATATATAATTTGTTTTACTGTAGGTGCTGCCGTTTTCTAGTTACATGATGGCAGATTTAGACACTCTGACTATATATATATATATATATATATATATATATATATATAAAATATATATATATATATATATATATATATATATATATATATATATATATATATAGTATATATATATATATATATATATATATATATATATATATAGCAGTATATATATATATATATATATATATATATATAAAACACAAGATATCCATAAGTATACTAGAGTTGTGTAGGTAGAGATGGTTTCGAAGTGAAAAGTATGATTGAATTTTGTGTTGGTGAAGAAGGAGATGTTGAAGTATGTTGGATGTTAAATCAGTGAGGGGTTTAGAATGGATTATCGGATCATTATGTTGTTCTATGTTAAATAGTGGGGGCTTGATGGAGAGGAATATGAAAGGAAGTAGGTAAAATTAAGAGTGAGAAGTTAAGTGAGCAAGAGAATAAGGATAAGTATATAAGAGCGCTCGCTAGTAAATCGGTTGAATGTGAACAAGTTGATACTGAACAAATCTGGGGCAAATGAAGGAAGCAATTGTTAGTGCAAAGGAAGTGTGTGGATGTGCTAAAGTAGGAAGTAAGAATGTTAACAGCGAATGGTGGAATGAAGAGGTGATGAAAGCGGTTAAAGGTAAAAAAGAAGCGTGGTTGAATGTACTAAAGCAAATGATGAAGTTTCAAAAGAAAGATGCTTGGAATTATATAAGGAGGAAAAAAAGAAATACTAAAAGGTGTATACGTAGGAGAGAAAACAAGAGGTAAATGAACAGTTTGAAGGAGGATGAATGAGGACATACAAGGAAATAGGGAAGCTCTTCTGGAAGGAAGGAAGGCTAAGAATGAGAATAAGGAAATCTGCTTAGAATAATAGGGATGGTGCTTTTGTAACTGATGAAATGGATGTGAGGGGAGTGTGGAAAGAACACTTGAAAATCTGCACAATATTAACAGTAATGATGAGGTGTTAGGGAAAGTGTGGAGGTTTCGAAGGTGCAAGAAAAGTACGTATTTTGGGGGATGAGGTTATTAGTAAGGAGGAGGTAATGGGTAGAGTGAGAAAGTTGAAGAATGGTAAATCTGCAGGTATAGATGAAATTACTAGTGAAATGATCAAGAGCGGAGGCGATATGGTGATTGATTGGATTGGAAGTTGTGTAATAAAGCGTTTATGGAAGGTATAGTTCAAGGATTGAGGAGCAGTTGGTAATAGCGTAAGGCTGGGTAAGGGGAGAAAGCGGGGAACTGTAGAAATTATAGGAATAAGTTTGCTGAGTGTTGTAGGAAGGTATATGCTGGTATTTTGGTCGAAAGAGTGCGTCGAGTGACTGAGGGACTGATTGGTGAAGAACAAGGTGTGCTTTAGGAGTGGTAGAGGATGTGGATCAAATCTTACATTGAAACAAATGATTGAGAAAAATGAGGGGAGAAGAAGAATAAAATTGTATTTAGGGCTTATGGATTTGCCAACAGGCGATAGAGTTAATAGGGAATCTTTATGGCAGGTATTAGTGATGGTGTTGGTGGTAGGCTTCAAAATGAATCAGCATGTATGACGATAGTGAAGCGTGTGTAAGAATAAATGGTGTCACTGGTGATTGGTTAGTATTAATAGCGAGTGAGACAGGGTTGTGTTGTCTCCTTGGTTATTCAATGTGTATATGAATGGGGTCATGAAAGAATTCGAGGTGGGATGGCAGGCAGGAAATGGTGTTAGAAATGATGGAGAATGGAAGAAAGTTCTACCTACTGTATGGATGATTTGGTTCTGTGTGGCGAGTCTGAAGAGAGCTTGAGGATTGGCGGAGAGATTTGGCAGGGTATGTAAAAGGAGGGGTCTGAAAGTAAACGTAGATAAGAGTAAGGTTATGGTTGTGAGTGAGATCAGTCCTCGGAAGTTATGTTAGATGAGCAGCTGGAGCAAGTGTCTGAGTTTAAATATTATGTAGGTATGTGTTGGATGAGAAGGGAACGGATGATGCAGAGTGTAGTAGTGAAGTTGTAATGGTGGCAGGAAGGTGGCTGGTAAATTAAATCGTTAGTGAATGTAAAAGGACCAAGTCTTGAGTGCGCTAGAGTCTTACATGAGGGTATGTTGGGCAGCCACCTGTACATTGTAT
>JABUQX010001411.1:0-7500 GCA_015478945.1 Trachelipus rathkii
CAGCGGATAAAACTCATGCACTGACAGTGGGAGACAAAAATCGTCATATGCTGAGTTCAATTTATGATGACTCTGGAAAAGTTACGTTGCGGGTAAAGAAATGAACAACTGCTGTTTGTATACGCTATAAGGAATCACATGGCAGGATTGACTTAATGGATCAGATATTATCTCAGTAACATTGCCAAGAAAAGGATTAAAAATATTATAAGAAGATTTTTTTCCGCCTATAGAAATTTGTCTTTTCAAAATGCCGCACTGCATTTATCAAGAACGGCGGTAGAAACTCTTTTAGATTCAAGTTGCAACTATTGAGGGAATTCCAGTGACCATGCTAAGATGTTTATGGAAAAACAGCTCATTGAACCACACTTGGACCATGTCCACTCGTCTGACTGGAGGCATTTCCCAGAATTCATCAATAAAGCGGAGTAATAACACTGCAAACAGCCAAAGACGATGCAATTACTGTGCACTAACAGAAAAAAGAAAAGGAGTATATATCAATGTAACATTTTGCCAAATAACACTTGCATAGTACCATGCTTCGAGTTTTATCACTACTAAAGAAAATCTTCGTAATAAACTAAATTTTCGCGGCGGGAGGGAGGGGAAGCATGCATTCAGGTCGAAGCCCTGAACAATATGCGTAATAAAAAAATGTCATATAAAGTTCAAAATATGAATTTTTACAGTAAATAAATAATTTTAAATATTTTTTTCTAGAAATATTCTAAAGAATAATAATGTGAGTGCTCCAACATTAGTCAGGTTTTCGTTGGCACATATATATATATATTTATTATATTATATATATATATATATATTATATATATAATATATATATATATATATATATATATATATATATATATATATATATATATATATATATATTATATATATTATTTTATATATATATATATATATTTTTTTAATATATTATATATATATATAATATATATATATATAATTATAATATAATATTGCGGTAGCCTTATATATATATCATAAAATAATTTTGAAATTGCTGTGGAACTATAATTAGTCCTAGCGAAATTCCGTAATATTGCTGCGCGCTATATATAGGGTTAAGTTGTTGCCTATGTATCTGTGGGTCCTGTCATTTGTTTTTAGTTACCCTTAAATACTAATAATTAAGTTAAATTTTATATTTATTGTTCTATTTTTTAGATGCCGCATTTGAGATTTGGAGGCGACGTCTTATATTTCTAAATTTAGTCCAGTTTTTGCAAATGGTACGAGTTAATTTTATTTGATTGTTTCAAATATATCCAAATTTGTAATTTTTAAGATTTCTATTATTTATTGTTTAAGACTGTTTTTGATTCTGATATTTGCTAATGTTTATTATTATATTTATAGTTCTTTCACCTGATGATGGAAATAGTTAGAGTTTCCGAAACGTTGTGTTATTTTGATTATATATATATAGTTAGTTCTTAGCAAGTGATCGCTAGATTAAGTAGGTATATTAAAGAAGGCCTTATAAATTAAAAATGCAGAAAATTTTTTAAGAAATTATTTTCATACAAGAGTCTTCAAAATTAGTAGTAAACGTGAGCTTTCGATCCAACTGGACCCTTTTTCAAACGTGATGGCATGAAGACTAAATAAATTTCTAAAATAAAAGTTAATAAAATGTAAGAAAAATATTTTGAAAATAGAAAATTAAGAATGTAGTTTTAGGATTTTTTTGAAATGTGTCTACAAAATTCCATGTTTTAACTGCACCTCACATTATATCGGTGAAACCAACGATTTCAAAAGACGAAAATACCAACACAAACAAGACCTTATCCATGATGCCCAGAACTCAGCACTCACCCTACACAGATCTTCACTCAACCACAGAATTAACATTGACAACATGATACCTATCCCCCTCCAATGGCGGTGCGCCTTGCTGTGGCGGAGGGGCTTACTTCCGCCCAGAGACAGTCTGCTGCCTTAGTAGCGGAGGCCTCTGGGGGGAAAAACTAAGTCACCGCCCCCAATCCACGGTGGAACAGCATACGCCAAGGGATGCATGGCCGGAGGGAAGTTCGGTCTCAAGTATGCGAACTCAGGATACCAGGCGACCTCCTGTTTCAATTTAGCCTTCCCGCAGTATGAGGCTCTGCTGCGGGTGACCGTATAATTCCTCAGTTTAACTTATTCTTTTATGGATACGAAAAAACTTTTACAGGGGGGCACCCCCCCCTTAAGTGCGCCACTCCCAAAGGCCTCAAGGCCTTCTTTGGATTCCCCCGAAACCTCAACTGAAAAGGGGCTTACAGTCCCTGTCAGGGAGGTGGAAGAGGAATCCAACTTGGCTGCTGCAACCCCATCAGGGGATACAGCATCTAATATCGAGGAGGCTATTCAAAAGCTCCAACTAACATTGCCTCGCCTTTCAGGCGCGGCCAGAAGAAGATATAGGTGGCTGGTGAAGAACGGGCACGATCCTTCAGAGGCCCGCAAACTGGCTCTCGTGCCTATTGGCCCCCCGCCTGCGGAAAAACGAGCGCGCCTTAGTGACTCTACGCCAGGGGGGGTGCCAAAGAAACCTAGGACTGGAGGCAGTGATGGGAGCGCAAGCGCCCACGCTTCCTCAAGTCCTACCTTAAATACAATTAGAATAGGAATAGTCTCTAAAGACTATCCACAAGAAATCTTGACAATGGAACAACTTAAGGCCATACAAGAAGGAATCCTGGGCAGGATCGTGGAACTAGTTGGCGGCACCACACAGCCAAAGTTTCACGGCTCTATCCTCAAACCAGGGTGGGTGCAGTTCAACTGCGACGACGAGGCCACAGCAGAGTGGCTGAAACTCGTTGTTGGACAGCTGAAACCTTGGGAGGGGGCAGATCTAAGGACAGTGGAGGGGGATGAAATCCCCCGACCCATAGTACTGACTGGTCTCTTCCAGAATAGTGCAAGGGATGGGAACGACAAGATCCTAACCTTTGTAAAGGCACAGAACCTTGGCCTTAACACTGACGAGTGGAGGGTCTTGAAAAGGGAAGAGAGGGGCGATTCTGTGCACCTCGTCCTTTCTCTGGACCAGCACTCTGAAACTAAGCTAAGAGCCCAAAACCATCTGCTCAGCTATAAATTTGGTACTGTTGGACTCAGGAAGAGGAGCGGGAAACCCGAGGGGGGGAGTAGGCTCCCCACCTCTGGCGAAACGGCCTCACCTGAGAACTACACTCCGAAGGAAAAGGGGAAAACCTTGGCTCTTAAAGAAAAGGTAACACCCTCTGGTTCACAGCCAAAGAAGAAAAATCAAACTGCAAAGAGTGGGAAAGAAGGCCAAACAAAATCGGCCTTGGCAAGGGGTTCAAGTCAGAACCCCAAATCCAAATCTGCATAATGGATAAAAACAACTTGAGCTGCCTTCAAATTAACTTGCACCACGCAAAGGCAGCAACTGATGCTCTCGTCCGGACCTTTGTATGCGAGAGGCTGCAGATAGCCCTCATACAGGAGCCATGGGTGAGAGAAGGAACAATCAAAGGAATACCAAGTGGAATGGGTAAGCTGCTCTACTGTCGGGACCATGGCGCGCCTCGTGCGGCGGTGGTCATCGGTGGTGGGGTCAATGCCCTGTCCATTCCAGAGTTCACCACAAGGGATCTAATAGCAGCCCTAGTAGAGGTGCCAACCGCGCTGGGTGTGCAAGAGGTAGTAATTGCCTCGGCATACTTTTGCGGGGACTCGAATGAAGCACCTCCGGAAGAAATTCACAGGCTTGTGCAATACTGTCAGCGGATCCGCAGGGGACTGATCCTGGGATGCGATGCAAATGCCCATCACACCCTGTGGGGCAGCAAGGACATCAACAACAGAGGTGAGTGTATTTTAGAATTCTTAACTCAATATGGTATTGATGTGGTGAATGAGGGCAGTAAGCCCACATTCATCACATCGAACAGACAAGAGGTCTTAGACCTAACCTTAATAAATGCCACTTATGGTATACAGATCTCGAACTGGTATGTGTCTGATGAAGTATCTCATTCGGACCATAGACACATCAGGTTCGAAATCATAGCTTTAGAGAAAGTAGAGGAGGAGCGGAGAATACCTAAGCTAACAAACTGGAACTTGTATAAAGAGCTCCTTAAACAGCGCGTGGAGGATATGGGGGACTGTTTGATGTGCAGGACCTAGATGTATCCACTACCCAACTGCAATCAATTATACAAGATTCATATGAAAATAGTTGTCCTCTGAAAAAAAGAGGGATAACTAGAAGCGTCCCCTGGTGGAATCAAGAGCTAACCACTCTAAGATCTAAAACCAGGAAACTCTTCAATAAAGCTAAGCGGGATAAAAATTGGGAAGCATACAAAACTGCCCTAACCGCTTATAACAAGGAACTTAGGAAATCCAAAAGAAGATCATGGAAGACTCTATGTGAAAGCATTGAGAGCCAATCTGAAACTGCGCGTCTACATAAAGTGCTCTCAAAGGACCAATCTAATGGGCCGAGCCTTCTCTTAAAGAAAGACGGCAGTTATACAAAGGACCACAGGGAAACCTTAGTGGAACTTATAAACACTCACTTTCCGCACAATGTAATAGTTGACGACGGGGAGGAAGTAGATATATGGGATGATAGAAGACCCAATAGATGGACGGAAAGTCTGTCTGGAAGGGTCTTCTCCCCTGATAGGGTAGAGTGGGCAATAAATTCCTTCGGCCCATATAAATCTCCTGGAGGGGATGGCATATTCCCAGCCTTGCTTCAACAGGGAATGGAGAGTCTGCTTCCGCTGCTGGTAAGAGTGTTTAGGGCAAGCTATGCCCTGGGATACATTCCCCAGCTGTGGAGGAAAGTAAGGGTGGTTTTTATCCCCAAGACGGGGAGACGGTCCACGTCTGACCCCAGATCCAATCGACCTATAAGTCTTACATCATTTCTTTTGAAAACAATGGAAAAGGTGCTAGACTACCACATAAGGGTGGAAAATTCGATAGAAAAGAAAATCCATCCTAATCAATGGGCCTACCAGTCCGGTAGATCAACAGTTGGCGCACTAGATAGCTTGGTATCCAAGATAGAAGGAGCGCTAGATCACAAGGAGGTGGCGGTTTGTGCTTTCCTGGATGTGCAGGGTGCTTTTGATAGCACCATGCATGTGACCATGGAGGATGCCGCCGCCTCCAAGGGCGTCGGACCCTCAACGATTGCTTGGATAAAAGCAATGTTGGGGACAAGACGTATTACGGCTGAACTGGGAGGGGAGATGATCACTGTGACATCTGGGAGGGGATGCCCCCAAGGAGGGGTACTTTCACCCCTTTTATGGACCATGGTGGTCGATAGTCTCCTCACCAAACTCAGTGAATCCGGATTCGAGGTGCAAGGATACGCGGATGACCTTGTAATTATTATTAGAGGCAAGCACACATAGAGGTCTTAATGGAACTCATGCAACATGCCCTCAATATATCCTACAATTGGTGCTTGGAAAGGGAACTAAACATCAATCCAAGCAAAACAGTAATAGTGCCCTTCACCAGGAAGAGGAAGCTAAGATACATGGCTCCCAAGATTGGTGATGTCACTATTAACCCTTCCACTGAAGTCAAATATCTGGGAGTAATCCTAGATCAAAAACTAACGTGGAATCCACATCTTAAAAAGGTAGTGGACAAAGGTACGATGGCCCTATGGACATGCCGAAAGATGCTTGGCAAAACATGGGGACTGAAACCTAAAATGACCAATTGGTTATACATAACTGTAGTCAGACCTATAATCACCTATGCCTCACTTGTTTGGTGGCCGAAGGTTGAACAAAGGACTGCACAAAATAAACTGCAAAGATTGCAAAGGCTTGCATGCCTAGCGATCACAGGGGCAATGCATACTTGCCCTACTGCAGCCATGGAAGCACTGATAGGCCTCCTTCCTCTATATTTGCACATCAGAAGGGAGGCCATGTCATGTGCAACCAGACTGGCCATTCTTGGTCAAATTAAACTAAAAACTGGACTCGGACACCTTCGAATTTTGGAAGATGTACCAGAGATGCAAATGGGCATTTTAGTCTCGGACCTAATGCCAAAACAAAAAAGCTTTGGAAAGAAGTATAAAATCCTTCTTACAAATCGTTCAACTTGGGATAACGGAGGTCCTAAACTTGAATCAGGAACCATTATGTGGTACACTGATGGATCGGTGATAGATGGTGGGACTGGCGCGGGACTGGTTGGACCCAATTGCAGGCGCAGTATAGCCCTGGGTGCTTTTCCCACCATCTTTCAAGCGGAGATTTACGCTATAATGGCTTGTGCCAGAATAAACATAGAAAAAGGGATGCGAGGGGCAAAGATCTCTGTGGCAACTGATAGTCAGGCGGCTATCGGGGCTCTGAGCTCCTGCATGTATGACTCTAAACTGGTTTGGGAATGTCAACGTACCCTACAGCAACTGGCTCAACACAACAGAGTTAATCTGATGTGGGTGCCGGGGCATCAAGGTGTACCAGGCAATGAGGAGGCTGATCGCCTCGCTAAGGAAGGAGCCAGAACCGCCTACTGTGGTCCGGAACCCTTCTGTGGACTTTCTAAGGCCCACATTAAAGAATTTCTGAAACAATGGGAACACAGAGCTATGACCAATTACTGGACAAGCATCCCTGGTCTCAGACAGGCTAAAGATCTGATTGATCCTTCTCCGAGAAAGGCAAAAGAAGTGCTTGCTCTGAGTAGATCTGATCTTCGAATTCTGACTGGAATTCTGACTGGACATGGGCCAGTCAGATATCACCTCAAGAAAATGGGAAAAGTTGAATGTGATACATGCCGCTACTGCCGCGAAGCAGTTGAAACGGCAGAACACATTCTATGTAATTGCGAAGCTTTAAGCTGGCAAAGATACTGGTATTGGCAGAGGGATGTACTGAAGCCTTACGATATCAAAACCTCGTCTCCTGGAAGAGTCCTGAAATTCCTGCGGAAAATCGGGATGAATCCAGGAGTTTTAAATAGACAGAGGGCGTGTCATCAAAAGATCAAGTGGGTCGCAAGTGACAAGCGGGCCTCAATAGAGACCACCACCCTAACAATCTAATCTAATCTAATCTAATGATACCTATCACACAAGCCCTTGACCCCCTTCAACGGAAATTAATCGAATCATTGTGCATAAAAACCTTTCTAACTTTAACAAACTACAAGGCGAATACCCCCTAGATCACACGCTCAACAAATTACTGACCTCCACACCTTTTTTCAAAAAAATCCTAAAACTACATTCTTAATTTTCTATTTTCAAAATATTTTCCTTACATTTTATTAACTTTTATTTTAGAAATTTATTTAGTCTTCATGCCATCACGTTTGAAAAAGGGTCCAGTTGGATCGAAAGCTCACGTTTACTACTAATTTTTGAAGACTCTTGTATGAAAATAATTTCTTAAAAAATTTTCTGCATTTTTAATTTATAAGGCCTTCTTTAATATACCTACTTAATCTAGCGAT
>JABUQX010001411.1:10000-42085 GCA_015478945.1 Trachelipus rathkii
ATATATATATATATATAATATTATATATTAATATATAATATAATATATATATATATATATATAATATATATATATATATATATATATAATTTATATATATATATATATATATATTATCTTATATTATATATATATTATATATATACAATACATCGCACTATATATATATATATAATATATATATATATATATATATATATATATATATATATATATATATATATATACATATATATATATATATATATATCATATCGATATTATATATATATATATATATAATTTTAAAGATATTTTCATAAAGATTTTTTATGTAAAAAATATAATTTAAAATATATATATATAATATATATATATATATATATATATATATATATATATATATATATATATATATATTATATATATATATCTATATATTTTTATATATATATGTTATATATATATAAATATATTACCTATTATATTTATTTTATATAATAAGAAATAATATATTATCTAGTACTATTATATATATAAATATATATATATTTATAATTAGATATGCAACATTTATAAAATATAATTATATATATATAATATATTATATATATATATATATATATATAATATTGTTATTAAAAAATTTTTGCTCTTTGAAGTGTCTAGTCACAAACCTCCTCTTATAAAGAGAGTTCGGTTGACACGTCTCTCCCCATAGTTTAATCCTTTCTCTGTCCATCTTATTACCAAATATTTATCCCTGTACTCGCTCTCTTACACTCACTTACACAAGCATAGTTTCATGAGTGGTGATCGAAAATGTGTCTTATATCAGCACAGAAATGATCACAACCATGTAAATGATATGAATTCTGCAAAAATAGTTTTATTTTGTAATAATGGGGTAAATAGAAAATTTCTTGAATCATTTATAATTATAAAAGCAATAAGTTTCAAAGAAAGGCCAGGTGATATAAAAAATAGACAACGCTTTAAATAATTCATTAAAAAATGAAAAATATTTCAAGAAGCTTCTTACAAATATATTAATAAGAGCTTAGCAAACCAACTAAATTGTCCGAAGATTATAATCTTATTTTTTTGTCTTTCCTTTTCACCTTGAATAATTACAACCTCATTTCCCCTTGAACAGAAGACCCACAGGGGTTGGGGTCGAAAGCTCGGTGGTCCTTTTTGGATTTTATCTTTGTCTTTGTTTATCTTTCAATTTCTTGTTACTGCGCTTTAATTTCTTACGTTTTTATTGTTCTACTGTTTATAAATAACAAATGGGAGTAATTCATGGCTTTTCATACTACAGTTTTTTTTTCCATAGCCAATTAAATTCTGACTGGTAAAGTTATAATTAACCATTCAAATTATATATATATAGTATATATATATATATATATATATATATAGCAGTAAGATATATATATATATATATATATGTTATATATATATTATATATATATATATATATATTTCTATATATATATATAGTAGTTATATATATTATATTAGCAGCATATATATATATATGGTATGCTATTAGCAGCTAAGTGGTTATGTTGCTACTATGCAAGGGAGTATAGCAGCAGTAGAGTATAGAGTTATATATATATATATATATGTATATATATATATAGTAGTATATATATATATATATATATATATATATATATGTTATATAGCATATATATATATATATATATAAAATATATATAAGGAGTAATATAATATATATATATATATATTATATATATATATATATATGTATATATATATATATATATATATATATATATATATATATATATATATGTTATATATATATATAGAGCAGCAAATATATAAATATATATATATATATATATATATATATATATATATATATATATATATATATATATATATATATATATATATATATATATATATATATATATATATATTTATCATTATCATTATCATCATCATAATCATCATCATCAACATCACCCACCTTCCTCTCCCCAAGACTGGGGATAAAGTGCGCAACATGTACCGGAAACAGAAAAGTAGTGGAATAATATGACGCAAGTCGAAAGGAAGGCCTAACATTACCGCCCCCTGTATACCATTTAGTGAGAACTCGTCAATGTCAGTTAATCCACCGTAGAGCTTCAAGGGATCGCGACGGACACTCACTACATGACATCTCTTCAATGTAGGGTTCATCCCTTACCTCAGGCGGGCCACAGCCATACTCCCTCACAAAACCCCAATATTCACTCCTATTATGCACCTTTCTTTTTGCTTTTGCCAAACTCATTACATTCCTCCAATCATTCCTTTACTGACTCAATCCACTATTTCTTCGGTCTCCCAGCCGGTCGATTCCCAACACACTCACCACTATAAATCCGCTTAGCCACGACTATCATCCATCCTTTCCACATGACCAAACCATCTCAACGTATTTTCATTTATACTCTCATTTATCCCTTCCTTCACATCGCACAACTCACTAATACGTTCATTACTAATTTTATCAATTCTTCTCACATTTAACACGCCCCTAGGTTTGTCCATCTGAGCACATTGTACTTTAGATCTATACCTCTTGTTCCAGACCATTGTCTCACTACTATGCTTTAACACAGGTAACAACATCTCTCATGTAAAACCCTAGCGCACTTAAGACTTTGTCCCTTTACATCCGCCAAGGATTTATTGCAACAGCCACCTTCCTGCCATTCACAACTTTCCTACTACATTCTGCATCATTCGTTCCTATTTCATCCAAACATCTATCCTAAATATTTAAACTCAAACACTTTCTCTAGCTGCTCAATATCCAACAGAACTTCACATTGAGGACTGTCCTCACTCACAACCATAATCTTACTCTTATCTACGTTCACTTTCAAATATCTCTTTTACAAACCTTGCCACATCTCTCTATCAATCCTCTCAAACTCCCTTCAGATTCGCCACACAAAACCAAATCATTCGCATATCATAGGAAGGGCACCCTCCACTCTCTTCTATTCTCCATGATTCTAACACCATCCCCTGCCACCCCACCTCTAATTCTTTCATAACCCCATCCACATACAAATTGATTAACCTTGGAGACGTAACACATCCCTTTCTCACTCGGCTATTAATATTAAACTAATCACTCTCGACCCCATTTATTCTTACACACGCTCACTATCGTCATATATTTTTTTTATTCCATTCAGAAGTTTACCACCAGCACCATATATCACTAAGACCTGCCAAAGAGCTTCCCTATTAATCCAACCATATGCCTGTTGCAAATCCATAAAACCTAAATACAATTTCTTCTTCTTTCTTTCTCATTTTCTCAATCATTTGTTTCAATGTTAAGATTTGATCCACACATCCTCTACCACTTCTAAATGCACCTTGCTCTTCACCAATCAGTGATTCAGTCACTCGACGCACTCTTTCGACCAAAATACCAGCATATATCTTCCCTACAACACTCAATAAACTAATTCCCCAATAAATCCAACCCGTATCTTCTTTACCCTTATATAAGAGTGCTATTACTGCTCTCCTCCAATCCCTCGGAACTATACCTCCATAAACGATTTGTTACACAACTTCCAAATCCAATCAATCACCATCTCGAATCCGTTCTTGACCATTTCACCAGTAATTTCATCTATACTTGCAGATTTACCATTCTTCAACTTTCTCACTTATCCATTACCTCCTCCTTACTAATGACCTCATCCCCAAAATATATATTCCTTTTTGCACCATCAAACCCACACACATTCCCTATCACATCCTCAGTACTGCCAATGTTGTGCAGATTTTCAAAGTGTTCCAGTCACACTCCCCTCACACCCATTTAATTAGTTACGAAAGCACCATCCATTTGCATTATTCTAAGCAGATTCCCCTTATTCTCATTCCTAACCTTTCGCGCTTCCTTCCAGAAGAGCTTCTTTTTCCCTTGTAATGCCCCATTAATCCTCCTTACAAACTGTTCATTTGCCTCTTTTTTCCTCCTACGTATGCATCTTTTAGCATTCCTTTTCTCCTCCTTATATAATTCCTAATATTTTTCTATTGAAACGAAAGAAATACTTTCAGGAGGCTTGAAAAGCATCAAAATCATGCATTAAAATAAATGCTGATATTTAGTTTTTAATAATAATAATAATAATAATAATAATAATAATAATAATAATAATAATAATAATAATAATAATAATAATAATAATAATAATAATAATAATAATAATAATAATAATAATAATAATAATAATAATAATAATAATAATAATAATAATAATAATAATAATAATAATAATAATAGTACATTTTAAAATTTTAATATTTGGTCGTTGGCCTGAATAAATTATACCTTGTACAAATTTTATATATCCCCAGGTCTAGACTCTAGAGTCTAGAGTATTAAAGCTACCGGTTCGAGTTTGAAAATATTGTTTCATATTTAAAGTTTTCGAAAGTATAGAGTCGAGGTCATTTTATCATGATATTTGTTCACATATATCAATTTTCTATATTATTTTTTATGCATAATCATAACTGAGTAAATGACAAATCAATTATTGAATCTTTTTTAAGAAAGCCATTTGAAAAAGTGGAAAGTTCTGATAAATCCTGCCCGGAACATGGTCTCGGTACATCCCTAATGTATATATATATATATATATATATATATATATATATATATATATATATATATATATATATATATATATATATATAATATATATATATGTATATGAGGTAGTATATATGGCGTACATTATGTTATATAGTTATAGAGCAGCAGAGTAGCATATATATGCGTATATACAAGTATATATATATATATTTGTGGCAGACATTTGTATAAGGCGTTATTGTATATATATATATAGATTAAATGTAAATAATAGTGTTATCTTATATAGATATATATTATAAGTGTATATCTATAGATTTATGATATATATATATATATATATATATATATATATTTATATATATATATATATATATACATATATATATATATATATCTCTCTCTCTCCCTCTCTCTGCAGTCTAAATGGCAAGCACGCATACAAGCAGGCATATATATATATATATATATATATATATATATATATCTTATATAAATATATATATATATATATATATATATATATATAATATTTTTTATATATATATATATATATATATATATATATATATATATATATATATATATATATATATATATATATATATATATATATATATATATATATATATATATATATATATATATATATATATATAAGAGAGTTCCTAGTGGACCTAATTTTACACATGAAAAGCAAGAGTGAAAATACACAAATTTATTTTAATGAAAATGTTTCGTATTTAAATCAATACATCTTAATTTAATTAAGTTAATTAAGTGAGAGTCGCCACAATTTAGGAAAACTGGGTTGTCCAAATAAGGTTTTTAAAGAAAATAAATTCAAATTTAATAATTAAATTCTTTTTGATTAAATTATTTCTGAATTTTTATTGCATTTAGAATAAATTGAAAAAATTTCTCTGAAATTTTTTAAAATCATATTTTATTTTTTATTACTTATGTCATGCATCATACATACGAAAACCAAAATTTATTTAGTAGGTACCATAATATATAAATATATATATATATATGTTATGATAAAGGTATATATAGCAGCATATATATATATAAGGCGTTACAGCATATATAGCAGTTATATATAAGGGCGGCGGATATGTTGCTGTATATAGGCAGCAGGCAGTAATATATATAGCAGTATATACAAATATATATATATATATATATATATATATATATATATATATATATATATATATATATATATATATATATATATATATATATATAAAATATATATAAATATATATATATATTTTACAGCAGTATATATATATATATATATATATATATATATATATATATATATATATATATATATATATATATAAAAATATATATATATATATATATATATATATATATATATATATATATATATATATATATATATATATATAGTATATAGAATAAAGAGTTATATATATATATATATATAGATATATAAATATATATATATATATATATATATATATACCCTCTCTCGAAAGCCTTTAATTTTCATTCTATTTCCATCACGCTGTTCTATTACTGCCATTATTCTTATTTTTTTTTAATAAATATCTTCATTTAAAATCTTTATATATATAAATATGTGAAGAAACAGTGCAGCAGCAGAGTATATAAGGTTACAGCAGCAGTAGCAGCAGTATATATATATATATATATATATATATATATATATATATACATATATATTTATATATATATATATATATATATATATATATATATATATATATATATATATATATATATATATATATATATATATATATATATATATATATATTAAAATAGTAATTATCTCTTAGTGTAAATAATAAATATTCGTAGTCCTTACATTTATTATAAGTATATATTTCATTTATATAATATATAATTTATTTATTATATATTTATTATCTATATTTATATATATACATATATATAGTATATATATATATATATATATATATATATATATATATATATATATATATATATATATATATATATATATGTATATATATATATTTTTCTTTCTCTTTCTTTTCACCTTCCTCTTTTGCCCCCAAGATTGGGGGTAAGGTGCCGTACAAGCATCGGAAAAGAAAGCAGTAGGGAGAACATGACAAACGCCGAAAAGAAAGCCCAGCCTTACTGCCCTCTCTGTACCATTAATTAGTGAGAGCTCATCACAGACAGAAAGATAATCCACCCTAGAGCATCATAGGACCTGCGACGGACCCCTCACTATGGTAAATCGTCAATGGATGGGTTCATCTCCTGGCCCAGGTGGGCCACAAACCATGCCCCCACAACCCCGCCACTCTCTCCTATCATGCACCTTTATTCTCGCCTCTCTGCCAAACTCACATTTCTCTCTTCAGGCATTCGTTCACCGACTCAAATCCACTTCTTCTTCGGTCTTCCCAGCCGGTCGGTCTCTAAACACACTCTCCAATTACATCCGCTTAACCAAACCCGACTTTCATTCATCCTTTTCCATGACCAAACCATCTCAACATACTTTCTTATTTATTCTCTCATTTACCCTTTCTTTACACCACACAACCTTCTAATACGTTCATTCCTCACTCTTATTAATTCTTTTCACACCTAGCACATGCCCCTAAGATTAAGTCCATCTGAACACATAGAACTTAGATCTATACTTCTTATTCCAGACCATAGTCTCACTACCATACAACAACACAGGGTAACAACATACCCTCATCATGTAAGATCCTAGCGCACCCAAGACTTAGTCCCTTTACATTCACCTCAACGATTTAATTGCACCAGCCACCTTCCTGCCATTCACAACTTTCCTCTAATACTACACTCTGCATCATCCGTTCCTTCTCATCCAACACATACCCTAAATATTTAAATCCTCAGACACTTGCTCCAGCTGCTCATCATCTAGCTTCATAACTTCACACTGAGGACTGTCCTCACTTACAACCATAACCTTACTCTTATCTACGTTTACTTTCAAACCCCTCCTTTTACATACCCTGCCAAATCTCTCCACCAATCCTCTCAAACTCTCTTCAGACTCGCCACACAGAAACAAATCATCCGCATACAATAGGTAGGGCACCCTCCACTCCTCTCCATTCTCCATCATTCTAACACCATTTCCTGCCATCCCCACCTCGAATTCTTTTCATAACCCATCCATATACAATATTGAATAACCAAGGAGACATAACACAACCCTGTTCCGCTATTAATCCTAAACCAATCACCATTGACACCATTTATTCTTACACACGCTTCACTATCGTCATACATACTTTTGATTCCATTCAGAAGCCTACCACCAACACCATATATCACTTATACCTGCCATAAAGCTTCCCTATTAACTCTATCATACGCCTGTTGTAAATCCATAAAACCTAAATATAATTTATTCTTCTTCTCCCTCATTTGTCTCTAATGATTTGTTTCAATGTAAAGATTTGATCCACACATCCTACCACTCCTAAACGCACTCTTTCGTTGTTCTTCAATCAGTCCCTCAGTCACTCGACGCACTCTTTCAACCAAAATACCAGCATATACTTTCCTACAACACTCAAAAAAACTTATTCCCTATAATTTCTACAGTTCCCTTATTCCCCTTACCCTTATACAAGGGTACTATTACCGCTTCCTCCAATCCCTTGGAACTATACCTCTCCATAAACGCTTTATTACACAACTTCAAATCCAATCACCATCTCGCCCCGCTCTTGATCATTTCACTAGTAATTTCATCTATACCTGCAGATTTACCATTCTTCAACTTTCTCACTCTACCCATTACCTCCTCCTTACTAATAACCTCATCCCCAAAATACCTATTCTTCTTGCACCATCAAAACCACACACACATTCACTAACACCCTATCATTACTGTTAATATTGTGCAAATTTTCGAAGTGTTCTTTCCACACTCCCTCAAGCATCCATTTCATCAGTTACAAAAAGCACCATCCCTATTCATATTATTCTAAGCAGATTCCCCTTATTCTCACTCTCAAACCTCAGTTTCTTATATATATATATATATATATATATATATATATATATATATATATATATATATATATATATATATATATATATATATATATATATATATATATATATATATATATATATATATATATAATTATATATATATATATATATAGATAGAGTGGCAAGTAGTTAGAAGATATATATATATATATATATATATATATATATATATATATAGCATATATATATAGAGTATATATATATATATATATATATATATATATACATAACTTTTATTTTTATTATCATCTTCTTATCCCCCCAGATTGGGGATGAGGTGCGTGGCATACACCGGAACAGAAAACCTTTTATAATGTAGAAAAGAATGTCGAAAAGAAAGCCTCAGCTTTACCGTCCTTATATATATATATACATATATATATAGCAGATATATATATTTATATATATATATATATATATATATATATATATATATATATATATATATATATATATATTATAAATAGTTATTAACCACTTGAACGTGTATTGTTTAAATAATACGCCAAGGGTCCTACATTTATTATATATATTACATTTATATAATATATATAATTTATTTATTATATATATATTTATTATATATATTTATATATATATATACATATATATATATATATATATATATATATATATATATATATATATATATATATATATATATATATATATATATATATATATATATATATATATATATATATATATAACTTTTATTTTTATTATCATCTTCTTATCCCCAGATTGGGGATGAGGTGCGTGGCATACACCGGAACAGAAAAGTTGTAGAAAAACATAAAGAAAGTCGAAAAGAAAGCCTCCTCTTTTACCGTCCTCTTTATATCCCCAGGGAGAAATTGTCGAAATCAAAAAACCTACCCTTTCTGTGGTATTACGTCATTGTGGGGTTTATCCCCTGGGCGAAGCATACAACCATATCTCCCCTACAAAACTCCGCCATTCACTCCAGTTATGCACCTTTCTTCTCGCCTCTGCCAAACTCACATTCCACTCCTACAGGCATTCCTTTACTGACTCAATCGACTTTTTCTTCGGCCTCCCAGCCGGTGGATTCCCAGCACACTCACCACTATACATCCGCTTAACCAACCGACTATCTTCCATCCTTTCCATATGACCAAACCATCTCAATATACTTTTGTTTATTCTCTCATTTACGCCCTTCCTCACACAACACTACTCCCTAATGCGTTCATTCCTCATTTTATCAATTCAGTCTCCTAAGATTGTCCATCTGAACACTTTGTACCTCAGATCTATACCTCTTATTCCAGACCATAGTTTCACTACTATACATTAACACGGGTAACAACATACCCTCATGAAAAACTCTTGCTCACTTCACATCCACCAAGGATTTAATTGTACCAGCCACCATCTTACCATTCACAACTTCTCTATTGCATTCTGCATCATCATTTCCCTTTTCATCCAACATATATCCTAAATATTTAAACTCAGATACTTGTTCCAGTTGATCACCATCTAGCATGACTTCATACCGCGGACTCTCCTCACTCATTACCATAACCTTACCCTTATCTACATTAACTTTCAAACTCCTCGTTTTACACATCCTCTGCCAAACCCTTCTACCATTTCTCTCAAACTCTCTTCCGATTCACCAAACAAAACCAAATCATCCACATACAATAAGCAGGAAACTCTCAACTCTCTTCCATTTTCCATCAGTCTAACATCTTCCCCTGCCACCCCACCTCTAATTCTTTCATAACCCCATCTATATACAAATTAAATAATCAAGGAGAAATAACATCCCTGCCTCACTATGCTATTAATATTAAACCAATTACTTTGGACTCCATTTATTCTTTCACATGTTTTACTATCGTCATACTTAAGGCTTGCCAATTTGGAGGGCAAAAATAAAAATTCTTGTTTTTTTGTGAATAGGGGGTCCAAAAATGTGGCTTTTGATGTGTAATATCATAATTTATAAGGTTTTTCCATATTCATAAACATTTACTTTGGTAAATTTGCGTTTGATTATAATATATATTGAAATTTCCGAAAAAAAGGGATAACTTTATATAAACTCCAAGAAAATTGGCTCAAAAAGTGGCTTAATGAGCTCAAACAATTTTATTTATATTTTGTCTCTATTATCAAACACTGAAAACACATTGTTAAAAATGTAAAAAGCTTCAACCAATAATATTCATCAAATCTTGCTTCGATTCATTCCTAAAAATCATTCTTCTGCTTTCATCCTGGCCTCTAATGAATCCTTCTCGTTTCATGAGTATACACTTTCTGCTGCAGCTTCTGTTACTTATTATTTCACATGTACCTTTCCATGGACTGTCCATGACATGGTCACTTTGGAACTTGCATTGGCTCTTCAACAAACTTTCTTATTTCTGATATTTTGAGTTTACAAGTAAGTGGAGGTTCATAAACTTTTTCTGACCAGTCTATCAGTTCCAAAAGGGAAGTTGCATTTGTTTTACGGCGGGTTGCTTTTCCAGCCACTTCAGATAGGTCTCCTGGTGTATCATCATCTTCATTCCTTGATTCACTATCCTCTGGACCACTGCTTTTCCTTTTTCTTCTTGGTCTTATCCTGACCAGAAAATGTTTTGTAGCCACCTCATTTCGCTAAAATGCGAACCACGATGAACGTTGGATTGTTGGCAAAACAGTATCTGCTACTGCCTTTTTTGAGATTTTAGGAACTTAAATTGATAAAGAATGTGGCGAGGTCCTTCCACCCAAGAGAATTTCGATTTGATTGTAAACAGGGATAGTAAACGTCAACAATGTATTCCACAAGCAGTTGTAACGTTTTCAAGTTGTTGCCTTAAAGGCCATGGTTTGAAACCAATATGCGACAAATCCTATTTGCAGTTGCTAACCACCGAGAGTGGCTTACAGGACCAATTTCTAATAATGCCAGATCAGTTGGAAGTACACCTGTCCTTATGGACTGAGTTATCCTGTAACCATAAGCCTGATCTGTAGAGAGATCTTTGACAACAGTGTCACTCAATGGAACCAAAGGCTCTGGAAAGGATATTCTGACAAATGAGGGATTGATTTCTAATTCTGTTGCAGTATCAAGCATGTTGTCAATCTTACCACTCCACTTGTTGTTAGACAAAGTTTTTCCATCCAACTCTGTGATCAAGTGCCGCAAAGGTAGCTCATTAGTATGAAGAACACAAACCAACCAGATGAGTTTACGATTCAGCTTTGCCTCAACCCAATGCATGACTCCTCCTTCCCAACCAGTGTTAACATTCGTTGAGTCACCACCAATAGCCAGCAAACTTTTATCAATGTTGTTTTTCTTTAAGAAATCCACAAGATGGTTAGCAATAACTTCAGCAGGTTTCCTTTTCGTTAAGTCTTTCTCTGGAGTAAAATGGCAAAGATACCTTCCACCTGACTCACTGCAAACAGTGTAATGCTCTTCTTTCACAATACTTGGAAATTGATGACTTGAGTTATCTGCTTGTAACAGAACTTTAGTGGAATCTTTACGTCCATCAAAGAAGATACATTCAATATTGCCCTTCGGCATCGAGCATGAAATTCGCACAAGTCTCCCTCTCCTTCAGTAATTAATCCAGCATCCAAAAATGCAGCTGTTATAATGGCAGATGTAGCACGTAGACCGACATCATACCTAATACTTTGCAATGCAACATTGCTCAATTGTAATGTATTATACTGACTTGTACTTGAAGTATAAAGTACATCAAAATCATCACATGGAATTTTCAAAGGATCTCAGATTCTTCATCTGTAACATCAGTTGACTCTTCATCTTCGTCGGAGAAAAGAACTTCATTTGGTTGTAATGTTAACTCTTCCTTCTTTTTCTGCTTATATTCAGAAATTCTTCTTAATTCATCTTCTTGCCTCTTCTGCTTTTTAATTTATCTTCTTTGCTCAGGTAGATCTGGTAATCCAATTTGATGCTGTACAACAGATCCAACCTTCTCTCTTTGACTATTAATAAACACTAGTTCTTTGACAGGGATCTTCATATCCTTAGAAAAAGAGCAGGAGATGTGCACTTCATGTTTACAGTCAGCACCACCTGGACATGGACCCTCAAATTCTGAACATAGCTTAATCACACACTTGCAATTGAGGATGTCAAAGAGCTTGTCTAACGTTGCTGTGAAAGCCTCTTTCAATTCCAGTTTTCCTCTGCCAAGTGATGTGTTTTTGGCCTTTTCCAAGTTTTTTTCTAGCTTCTTCAGGACTGTGACCCTCGAATTTGAAATTGGTAGCACAAAACAACTGTTTGCTAGTTCCCAATTTTCAAGCACTTTTGGATAAATATCCTTTGCAAGAGTGGCTGCTGTGTAATTTCTGACATTCTCTCCACTCTGCTCTCTTAGCAGAAGCCCATATCTTAGAACATCACGTAGAGTTGGGAGTTCAGAAGGCAGCATTTCTCGACCAGTTCCAATAAAGTTACTCATGTGAGTGGAAGTTACCAGTCTTGTCTTCCTTTTACTAGCCATGGTTCCGAATTTTCAGATTTTGCAAGTGAAAGAAACTATTCGTGCCTGGAAAAATAAAAATAAATAAATGTTATTATTTGAATGATATTAATAAAAATTAATTAAATCTGCAAATGAGTATTGCTAGTTTAAAAACTTTTACGAGTGGCATTAAAATTTTTTACAGATGTTATAGTATAATATAAGCATATTCTTAACCTTAGAACAGAAGTACAGAAAGAAATAATGATAAGAAGGCACTTCTTTAGAGAAGACAGTTTGCTGCGAATTTTGCATGAAACGTGAAAATATCACGAATTTATGTAGCTATTTACCAAGCAAGCAAATGTAATTACCAGTTCTTGTAAAAGAAAGTAAAAAAAAATTGACATGCCCTAGTCATACAAACTTTTGATTTCATTCAAAAGCCTACCACCAACATCATATATCAATAACACCTACTACAAACCTTCCCCATTAATTCTGTTATACGCCTGTTGAAAATCAATAAAACTTAAATACAATTTATTCTTCTCGCTCTTATTTTCTCAATTATTTGTTTCAATGTAAAAATTTGATTCACATATCCTCTACCACTTCTAAATGCACCCACCAATCAGTGCCTCAGTAACCCGACGTACTCTTTCAACCAAAATAGTAGCATAGATCTTCCCTACAACACTCAAAAAATTAATTCCCCTATAGGTCCTACAGTTCCCTTTATCGCCTTACCCTTATTTCAGGGTACTATTACTGCTCTTCTCCAATCTTTCAGAATTATACTCTCCACAAACGCTTTGTTACACAACTTGCAAATCTATTTAATCACCATCTCGCTTTCATTCTTGATCATTTCACCAGTAATCCCATTTATACCTGCGGATTTACCATTCTTCAGCTTTCTCACTCTACCTATTACCTTCTCCCTACTAATTTCCTCATTCCCAAAATACCTTTTTATTCTTGCACCATCAAACCCACATACATTGTGAAGTGTCCCTTCTCACTCTTCTCACACATTCATTTCATCAGTTACGAAAGGGCCATCCCTATTCTTTATTCTATGTTTATTCCTATTCTTTTATTCCCTTATAAGTCTTCCTATTCCCTTATAAGTCACCATTCATCCTTCTTCCAAGCTGTTTATTTACTTCATTCTTTCTACTACGTTTGCAACTTTTAGTCTTCCTTTTTTCCTCCTTATATGATTCCATACATCTTTCCTTTGAGACCTCATCATTTGCCTTTAGCATATTCAAAATTCCTCTTTTTTTTTACTTCATTCCACTATCCACTGTTGAGATTCTTACTTCCAACTTTAGAACATCCACATACTTCTCTTGCACTACTAACAAAGGTTTCATTCATTTGTTCCCAGATTAGTTGTTTCATCTATATATATATATATATATATATATATATATATATATATATATATATATATATATATATATATATATATATATATATATATATATATATATATATATATATATATAAGTTTTTATAGTCTACTTTCAAGACTCTACCACGAAATGGCTGTTTGATAAAACATGTGATAAAGATAAAAAAAAAGTTTTAAGAAGAAATCATTTTATTTTAAATATAAATATGGTAGACTAGTTTAAGATTAGGTTTTTCTTCAGATATTGCATGAAAGATCGAGTAATAAAAAAAAGGTGTTAATGTATGTGTAAGTCGTAAACATGCCTCGCGCTGACCAGCAGACTAGTCAGAAGCATGGAGTGGACTGCATTTCAGGAGTAGATTCTTGAATTGCTGACACTAAGTAGAGTTAAAGATTTAAGAGGGAGTAGACTCTCTCTGTATTTACAGTAGATTGTAAATAATATTATCAGTAGGCTGATTATAAAGAGCAGTGCACTTCGGGAGTAGACTTAAAGTTTTAAGAGACAGTAGAATGTAAATAACATAATCAGTAGACTCGAATTGTTCAGAAGCAAAATCTAAGCACACATAGATAGCAGAAGAGACTAAGGAAAAGGTGGAGCAGACTCCCTGCTTGCTTGGAAAACGGTTTCGACATTCATAAATAAAATATTTGAGCAGTCAGCTAATAATAAAGAAATAATATAATATATAAACCTCATTTTACTTTAAAGTATCATAAGAAAATTAAAACTATAATAAAAATTGATGATGCACATTCTTTTATAATTTAAGAATAACCAAATGAATATATATATATATATATATATATATATATATATATATATATATATATATATATATATATATATATATATATATATATATATATCATCACCCACCTTTTCTCCACAAGACTGGGGGTAAGGTGCGTAACATGCACAGGAAACAGAATAGTAGAAGAATATGATGCAAGTCGAAAAGAAATCCCATCCTTACCTTCCCTTCATACCTTTTAGTGAGAACTAATCGCAGTCAGAAAATCAACCCTAGAGCTTCACGGGACTGCAACGGACCCTCACTATGGTATCTCGTCAATGTGGGGTTTATCTCTTGGCACAGGTGGGCCACAACCATACCCTCTCAAGAAACCTCACTATTCACCCCTATTATGCACCTTTCTTCTCGCATCTGCCAAACTTACACATCTCTCCTCCAGTCATTCCTTTACTGACTCAATCCACTTTTTCTTCGGTCTCCCAGCCGGTCGATTCCCAGCACATTCAGCACAATATATCCGCTTAACCAACCCACTATCATCCATTCTTTTCACATGACCAAACTATCTCAACGAACTTTCGTTTATTCTCTCATTTACCCCTTTTTTCACACCACACAACTCTCTAATACGTTCATTGCTCATTTTATTAATTCTTCTCACACCTAACACGCCCCTAAGATTTTTAGATATATACCTCTTATTCCAAACCATAGTCTCACTAATATACATCACCACAGGTAACATCATACCCTCATGTAAGACCCTACCGCACTCAAGACTTAGTACCTTTGCATCCACCAGCGATATAATTGCACCAACAACCTTCCTCCCATTCACAACTTTCCTCCTACACTCTGCATCTTCCGTTCCCTTTTCATCCAAAATATATCCTAAATATTTAAACTCAGACACTTGTTCCAGCTGCTTACCATCTTACATAACTTCACACAGAGGACTGTCCTCACTCAGAACCATAACCTTACTCTTATCTGCGTTTACTTTCAAACCACCCCTTTTACGCACCCAGCCAAATCTCTCTACCAATGCTCTCAAACTCTCTTCAGATTCGCCACACAAAAACAAATCATCCGCATATAATAGGTAGGGTACAATCCAATCTCTTACATTTTCCATCATTCTAACACCATCCCCCGCCACCCCACCTCTAATTCTGTCATATTCCCATCCATATATAAATTGAATAACCAAGGACATAGCACATCCCTGCCTCACTCCGCTATTAATATTAAACCAATCACTTTTTTCTTGTACTACACATGCTTCAACTATCGTCATACATACTTTTGATTCCATTCAGAAGCTTACCGCCAACACTATATATCACTAATACCTTCTATAGAGCTTCCATATTAATCGTATCATATGCCTGTTGCAAATACATAAAACCTAAATACAATTTATTCTTCCTCTCTCTCATTTTCTCAATCATTTGTTTCAATGTAAAGATTTATCCACACACATCCTCTACCACTTCTAAACGCACCTTGTTCTTCACCAATCAGTCCTTCAGTCACTCGACGCACTCTATCGTTCAAAATACCAGCATATATCTTCCCTAAAACACTTAATAAACTAATTCCCCAATAAATCCTACAGTTACCCTTATCCAACTTACCCTTAAATAAGGGTACTATTACTGTTCTCCTCCAATCCCTCGGAACTATACCCTCCATAAACGCTTTGTTACACAACTTCAAATCCAATTAGTCGAACCATCTCGCCTCCATTCTTTGAGCACTTCTCAAGTATTTCATCTATACTTCAGCAGATTTACCTAATTCTTCAACTTTCTCACTTCCCTACCCATTTACCTCTTCCTTACAAATGACCTCATCCCTCTGTAAATTCTATTCTTTCTGCACCATCAAACCTACAATATTCACGATCACCTCTTCATTACTGCCAATGTTATGCAGATTTTCAATGTGTTCCCTCCACACTCCTCTTCACATCCATTTCATCAGTTACGAAAGCACCATCCTATTCTCCTATATTCTGGCGATTCCCTTATTCGTCTTTAACCTTTTAGGCTTCCTTCCAAAGAGCTTCCTTATTCCCTTTGTAAGTCCCCATTCATCCTCCTTACAAACTGTTTTCACTTACCTCTTTTTTTCTTACACATGCCTTTTAGTATTCTTTTTACCTCCTTTATATAATTTTGAAACCTCACTATTGGCTTTTAAAGTATTCCAAACCACGCTTTCTTACTTTTAACCATGTATCACCTTCCATTCCACCACACACTGTTAATATTCTTATTTCCTACTTCAGTGAATCCACATTCTTTCCTTGCACTGCTAGCTAACTGCTTCCTTCATTTGCTCCCAGATTCATTCAGTTTCAACTTGTCTTCACATTCACCTGATTTACTTGCGAGCGCTCTTAAATACTTATCCTTACTACCTTTGTTCACTTAACTTCACTCTGAATTCTACCCACTTCCTCCCTTATCACCTTCCTTCCATCCAAGCCCCCACTAACTTAATTTTTTACATAAACAACATAATGATCCTATAATTCCATTCCTAACCCCTCACTGATTTAACATTCAACACATACTTCAACATCTCCTTCTTCTCCAACATCAAACCAATCATACTTTTCACTTTGATCTCATCTCTACCTACACCAACTCTAGTATGCTTATGAATACTCTTGTTTTTAAAGAAAGTATTACTTACACATATACCTCTCTCCTCACAGAAATCAATCACCTCCTACCATTCTCATTTTTCTCCCCCTGACACCCCAGTCACCTGTTATACCATCCTTTTTGATCACCTATCCAACCTTAGATCATTAACATAACCAATCTGAAGCTCTTACTCACTCCATCTAAAATATCATTCGGAATTAATCACAGAAAATCGCACTCTCTTCAACATTACCCTCAGATTGACTATCATATGTCAAAACCACACATACCTTGATCAAACTTAAATTTAACCTTTAGAATTCTAGTACTCACACACACACACAAAATCAACCATAGCTCTGTACCATAGGTCCCTCATCAGAATTGAAAAACCTTCCTCCTCTCTCTCATTCTTTCCACACCAGTACAACATATTTCTCTCACACCACACCACTCATTTTCACCGTTTCCTTTCATCTTTGTTTCAGTCACAGCGAGCAAATCAAATTTGCCCTTTCTAAATACATCCATCAAATTTCCTTTTCTCATCAACATTTATTCCTCTGACATTCATACATTTTCGCCGAAAGATAGAAGGTCACTTACGGTGATCACAACCTTCTCCGGGGCATGCATTAGCATTTCTGGAAAAAGTAGTGGGCAGCCAACCCAACTGCCACCATCCATCCCTTTTAGTCGCCTTCTAGGACACGCAGGACATAATGATGTGGTTAATTCTTCTCACCACAACATAGGGATATAAGGAATAGGGATGTCTGTAAGATGTTGTCTAGAAATGTGATGTCTGTAAGATGTTGTCTGGAGGATGAGCGTGGATATGAAAACGCAGAACAGAAAGGCGAAACCATTAGCATTGGAATGTCATGGGAGGCCCTACATACCATAAACCTAAAGGGAGGAAATTTCATCGTTGCAAGTATGAGCGCTACTACCTATATATATATAAGTATATATATGTATATATAGTATATATATATATATATATATATATATATATAGAGAATATATATATATATATATATATATATATATATATATTATTATTATTATTATTTTACAAGCACTTATTCCCGCAAAAGCGGGGTAGTGGTACGTGCAGCTTCCCTAACACATATTTCCTTCATCTCGCCCTCACCCACCTCCTCCATTCCATTCTATCTCTCGCCAACACCCTACCTTTCCACCCTCATCCCTCTCTCCTCCAACATTTCCTTTATTCCATCCATCCACTCTCTTTCTTGGTCTCCCCTTCCTCCCTTCCTATCCCCTCCGCCTCCCAAACTCTCCTAACCACCCTCTGCTCCTCCATTCTCTCCAGATGTCCAAACCATCTTAACATTCCCTACTCCGCTCTTCTCACCAAACCATTCTTCCAATCACATCTCTCTTTTATTACCCTGGTCTTAATCCTCTCCCTCTTTTACTAACCCCACAAACCGTTCTCAACCCTTTCATCTCAAACACTTCTCCACTTCTTTCTTGACCTAAAGTATTCAACCCCCATGTTTTCACACCCATATATACTGCTGGAACACAAATTCTCAAACATACTTATTCGAGTTTATGTGATAAATCTCCCCCTTTCCATAATTCCCTAAACCACTCAATGCCCTCATTCCTTCTCCTACTCTATGATCTATCTCTTCCTTCATCCCTCCTTTCCTTACCCAAATCTATCCCTAAATATCTGAAAACCTTTACTTCTTCCAGTACTACACCTCCTACTCTAATCTCTAACTCCATCCCCTCATCTGTTTCCTCCTCCTCAAACACTAACACTTTACTCTTACCTGAATTTATCTTTAAGACCCTTTTGTCCACACACTCTCTCAAACTCCTTCACCAAATACTACAACCCTTCTGAATCCTTTGCCACCAAGGTAGTATCATCCGCAAATAGTATCATGTTCACTTCCCATCTATCACCCCTATCCATCAATTCCACCCCTCTCTCCCTCCCCTCATCATCATTCCTCTGTAAAACACTCTCCATAAATAAATTGAAAAAGCCACGGCGACATTACACATCCTTGTCTCAACCCTCTCTCCACTCCAAACATCTCACTCTCCCCTCCTAATACTCTCACACACATTCTGGTATTCCTATAAAAGGCCCTAATACCTACCTAATTTACCCCTACTCCATGTTCCTCCAGCACCCTCCATAATTCACCCCCTTCACTATATCATATGCTTTCTCCAGATCTAAAAACACCCATACACCTTCCCTTTCCTTTCTAAACCTTTTCTCCACAAGCATCTTCATTGTGAATACTTGATCCACACATCCCCTTCCCATCCCAAATCCTCCTTGTTCCTCCCCCATTCTCTCTTCCGTTCCGTCAAATCTCTCACCCTCTCAATTAGTATTTTTCCCACACTTTCCCTACTACACTCAAAAGACAAATACCTCTATAATTACCACATTTCATCCTATCCCCTTTCCCTTATACAGGGGAACCAAACAATCATCCCTCCCAATCCTATGGAACCTCTTCCTTCCTCCAACATAAATTATATAACCTGTACAGCCATTCCTCCACCCCTCTGCCCCCCATCTGTAACATTTCCATACTCACACCATCTAGACCTGTGGACTTTCCTTTTTTTCCTTTAGTTAACGCCCTAATAATTTCTTCCATTTGTATTTCCATATCTCCTTCCCGTCCCTCTTCACCTCCCATTCTCACCTCTTGAAAAACCTCCTCATCTCTTCCACCCAATTCATTCAATAATCCTCTAAAATATTCCCCCATCTTTTCCTCACCCCATCTTCCCCTCCTCTATCCATCTCCCCATCCCCCTCCCCCTTAACCCTCTCCCCCTAACCCTCCCTCTTTCTTTTCTTTTTTTATTTACTTCTTTCCAGAATATTTTGCTCCCTGATTCAAATTTTTCTGTCACTTTTCTACACCATTCATTATTTGCTTTTCTCTTCGCCCTCTCCACTGCCCTCTTTGCTTCCACTCTTACCCCCTTCTATATTCCTCCTAGCTTTCCCTTCTCCTATTCCCTAACCATTTCACATAGATCTTTTTTTCTTTTTTCACCAAATCTTTCACCTCTCATTCCACCTTCTACCACTTCCTTCTAATTACTCCCACCTTTTTTTTACTCCACATATCCTTCTGGCCTCTTCACAAATTGTTTCTTTAAATCTCTTCCACTCCTCCTCCACATCCCTAATTTCCGTCCCTCTCACGTCCCTCCACCTATCCTCCATACCTCTCGCTCTTACACAATGTCTTCACTTCCACTTTTCCACCTTTAATGACTTCTATTTTTCCTCTTTTTTTCTCTCTTTCTCTAACCGTTACCTCTCCCCCCACCCCCTTAACCTAGCAACCACTAAATAGTGATCAGATAAGCCCCTACCTGCCTCTCTGAATACATTTACATCTAGTAATAATCTGCCCCTATCCTTTCTATTTATACACACATAATCCAGTAACGCCCTCCCCCCGTTATCTCTCTTCCATGTATACTTATGGTTTTCACTCTTCTTGAACCAAGTATTTCCAACTATCAATCTTCTATCAACACACAACTCCACCAGACTTTCTCCATTAACATTCCTTTCCCCTACCCCAAATGGACCTATAATTCTCCCCATCTCCTCTCTCTTTCCCACTCCTGCATTCAAATCTCCTAATAAACAAATTTTTATCATTAAACCCCGAAACTTTCCCAACATTCATTCAACACACTCCAAAATCTTTCTCTCCTCCCTCGCTCCATTTACTGGTGCATACGCATATAAAACCCACATTTCCCCCCCAAATTTCACTAACCCACATTATTCTCGAATTCACCTATTTGCACACTTTTACCTTATCCCACACCTCTTTCTTCATAACTATTCCTACCCCTTCCCTTGCCCTCACTCTCTCGTTCACCCCTGAAATCATACCCCTTAAATTTTCCAAAGACCATCTCCTTCTATCTATTCTTTCAGCTTTGTTTCTGTCAACCCTAGCATATCCAACCTTTTTCTTCGAACATTAACCCCACTTCTTCCCTTTCAGATCCTCATTTACCCCTCTCACATTCATACAACCCACTTAATCTACTCTCTTTTGCCCATCCTATCTCTTTACTCACCCTCACTCTCCTTAATCCTGACCCTCTTATTCACCACTCTACTTTCTTCTATTCCCACACTTGATTAAGCTGCACGCTTACCGGGATCCCACAACCTGAGGCACTTCCCAATACCTCAAGCTCCAAACCCCGCTCAAACAATCACACCCTAAAATACCCTAAAATTATATTCTAAAATTAATTCTCACTATATCTATAGATCTTAAATTAATGTTTTTGTTACGAAATTTATAAATACTATTGTTGAAAAAACTCCTCTTCTTCTCAAAGGTCGATATTGATTACGATATATACGTTCCCTGGTAAGTCTCTTCCTTCCGTAATAGGATTCTTGGTGAAATCTATTCCTATATAAAATCAGGAGGATCCTTATATAATCTCTTTCTGTCTTGAATATACTCTTCTTAGAGTTCCTTTACTTTTATCTACACTTAAATCTTTCTTACTTGATACTTTCCTTGATGGAATACCCTCTTACTATCTTAAAGACACTCTTCCCAATCACAGAGGTCTCAGTTTTCTATTAATCTACCCTGATGTTGATTTTTCTTCCTGACACAAGTATCTAATTTCAAATGAAATACTATATCTTCTAATAAGTTGCCCTTTAAAACCTTGATGTGGTCTTTTTCAAGTAGACAAAGTAGGAAACCTCAGAAGATTTATCCTGATGATAAATTTCACGCAACACTTGTACTTATGTTTTATTTAATTGCTTCTATTCCTTTGCCAAGTTGCAACTGAAATCCTTGAGATCCTTGAATGGTCTTCTTCAAGTAAAGCAAACAAGAAACCTCAGTAAAAAATCTAAGAGTCCAAAAAGCACATTTACTGATAAATATGCCACTTCACGGTTTATTTATTTATCAATCAAAATTCATTTTATACCTACAATTCAAATTTTTAAAATCATAAAATAAATTAATTTTCTCATTTAGTGTAAAAAAAATTTCACTTCGTTAAGAGCTTGAATCTTTTGGAGAGAACTTTACTTTCCATAAATTCCTTTTTCTTTACTTTCGCAATGCTTCCCAGTTGAATTCTTTATATTTCTTCTGTTTCAAACACGTCTTTATCCAACGGTATCAGAATTATATATATATATATATATATATATATATATATATATATATATATATATATATATATATATATATATATATATATATATATACCGTATATATATATATATATATATATATATATATATATATATATATATATATATTCTATATAAAAAATATATATATATATATATATATATATATATATATATATATATATATATATATATATATATATATATATATATATATATATATATATATATATATAGAGATATAATATATATATATATATATATATATATATATATATATATATATATATATATATATATATATATATATATATATATATATATATATATATATATATATATATATATATATATATAGTCAGTTTCAAATAGCTAGAGGCTAATAGAGACATAGTCATTTTAAAATTTTTAATATGTTATATAAAGATATTTCTTACCGTTTTTAAATAACACAAGGTTTGATTAAATAATGTTTTTTCCAAATAAATTTGAGATACTATAATGGCGAATAACGAATTAAGAAAATTAATGAAACCTTAAGAAATAAATAATAAACATGAAAATAAAGCCGCAGTTAAGTAAAAAAGATGTTTATTAATAGAATACATCGTTTAAGAATCTATCACTAAGATTCAAATTATAATAATGTCACAAATAGAAATTTTAATGAAAATTAAATCACCGCCTTTAAACGAAGAAAGTAATGAAAATAATTAAATATAAATATAATGAATCATTGAAATAAAATAAATAACTAAGAATGATGAAATAAAAAATAAAATAATTTTAATAATTAATTATCTAACATTAAGCGATAAGTAAATTAAATTTCGGTATTAGAATGACATTATTTGGTGGTCTGTAAAATCTATTTAGATATTCTTACCAATTTAATAATAATAATAACAATTGACATCACAATTTAGATAAATTCAATATTAATAATAATTAATAAATAATAATAATCATCTATCCTTCAAAATACAACCCTGGTTTTGTTAAAATAAGCAAAATAAATAAATTAAATAACTAACCTACACTCAATAATAATAATAATAATAATAAAAAAAACAAATATAATAATAATAATAAATAATAAATAATAATAATAATAATAATAATAATAATATAATATACTTAAGCTCCATTAATGCTTATTATTTATATAATCCACTAAACGAAATATTTTCTTCATTAATAATATCTAATATATATATAGCAACATTTTATGTGAAATTAAATCGCTGATGGATGAATTCATTTAATAATATTTATTTAGATAAATAAGATTTTATTTTTTTTAGCAAAAGCATTTAGTAGAGTTTTCATGATGGTTGATTCCCCAATCGGTCAGGTTGTGTTGAGGGTGTCTTGTGCAATTAGAGTTGTAAAGTTTAAAGGCTTTTTAGCTGACGCTTTTCTTGGATTTCTCTTTTAGATAATACAAAGAATAGTGATAGTGTATCGAGTATTATTTCTTATCGATTGTATGAAAAGATAACGTCATGATGCTTAGTTTGAATTAAATTAATGAAATGTTAGATTTCAAAAATAATTCCTTTTTGTGAAGTGTTTTGAGAAAATGATTATATATTGTTATCTCTTTATAGGAGTTCCCATATATTTAGCAAGTCTTTTAAACTGCAATATCTTTACCGGTTTTTGACAATAATGGTTGTGTATGGTTGCTAAAAGTCTCCTTATGATAAGCAAAGGCGAAAATTAAAATCGTTTTTTGGACTTACAATCTACAGGATATGCAATTACTATGTAAACTTGTAAGGATTACCGCTAGAATACTAAAGGACAAGTAAAGTAGTAGGGATGTATTATAGTGTGACCATCCAAAGTTATATATTATTCCTAGAGAAGATTTTAGTGTTTATTCATCATAAGTACAATATTTCACACTCTCTCCCTCTCGCATTATTACCATGAGAATTAGCTACGGTCGACTTCTGGTCTGGTTGTTAATAATTTACCCACCTGTCTCAACTCTCTCATCATCTGATGCTTCAATCCAGATAATTTTAGCATATTGCTCAGCTTACTGTGACTAATATTTTTATGTTCTCACATTGTTATAAAATAATTCTCAACCACTCCCCAAGTTAATTGTGATTTGCTTATATATAAAGTAATGTAAGATGTTTTATTAAATTTTATTGATAGTCTATTTATTATATTTACCATTCGGTCATATAATTTGATAATGCGTCATAACTCGACTCTTGTACCGAAATAGAGACTCTCAAGTGTTATCTTTTGATTATTTTAATGTTAACTGTAATGAATTTTAATTACCAGTAAATCATAGTGAGTCCAACAATGAGAACTATAGAGAATGAACAAAGCAGTACATGAGCGTGTTATCACAGAATCATTTTGCTAGGTACTAGAACTATATTGGTACCAAATAGACGGGGTCCAGAGAATATTTTGAACCTTGGACGCGTACGACAATGCGTTAATGTTGAAGTGAGACTGAATTAGTTTCATTAGGTTTTACGTATTGAAGATCTCCTCCTCTAAGCAGCTTTTGAAACCATATGTAAGTATCATCGCTCCTACAACATCATTTTGTTTCATTTTACTGTACGTTATTGTCAAAGCAATTATCAAAAGTTGAAATCTGAATAATAATAAACAGGGAGGAGTCTTATTTCTATATTTCTGTTAAAGTTTTCGGTTAGACGCAAATCAGAGAGGAATCAGCAGTAACTGGCTTCCTTTCTAGAGATCTTGCAAAATTATTCTTGTTGAACAATATTGTTTATTAAATATGTATTCTAAAGATAATATATGATGTATTTTTATTAGAATTTATATAGCTTATAATCCCATCTGAATGATTAAAATGTGACTCTTTATCCGTGCTACGACTGAAGTAGACGGAGAGTATGTGATACTTGAAGGAGTCAAAAAATAAATTAACAATGTATATTTTTTATCTTGAATATGGAAATTTTTAAAATTATGTCAAGTATTATAATGGAAAATTCTTTTTCTGTTAAAATTGAGTTTATGTTTTTTCCATATTTATAAAGATGTGTGTGTGTGTTTAGATAAAAAATTTCGTGAAATTGACTTTATGTGTAATCAAAATATCAAAAGTGATATTAAACATTCTCCTCATTCATTTAATGGATAGATAGATAGCCGAAAAAATGTGTGATGTTAGTGCATCTTGCATGTGCGAGCTGTGTATATAAGTAAGATTTGTTCCGAAGTTACTCAATAAAATAATTACTTTATTATAATACAGCCATTTTACCAGTAGATCTTATAAGAAGAATACTATAACTTAAATTATAAAATCAATATCATAAACTAATTACGCTACAAACTCACATAATTACAGTGTTATCCAAGAAAGGCTCAACTAACCCCTCATCATATATATATATAATTAATATATATATACTATATATAAGATAATATACCTGATTATAATATATAAAACTAACACTATACTACATAGTGTACTTATGATCTAACAGTGTTATGAAAGTTTAGACCTATAATATATATATATACAGTGGCGACTCCAGCAACTTTTTTACTACTCGTGCTCCTTACTTTACATATATTCATACATCTCTCTCACATTGTTCCACAAGGAGATGCACTCACTTTGTACAAAAATATTAATACTCAAAAGAAAAATACTAGTATATAATAAATATGATTATAAAAATTTTAAATATATGTAGTAATTAGTTTCAGAATGTTTAAAATTAGTTTCCCGCTATAACAATAAGTATATTTATCTATGAAAAATATCCTCTAAAATATAAAAAAAAGTTGAATCCACCGCTTCAATATATAAAGAAATAAATAACCATATTAAAATTAATATACTACTACTAAAATATATTTAATAAATAAGTATTTGAATAAAATAAAAATGATCAGGAAAATTAAAGGAAACAAATATATACAAAAAATTTAATTTCCCTTCTTTTTAAAGAATTTCATAATTAATTTTATCGTATATACTAATATATCTATATACTATTTGATCAATATTTATTCCCCAGGAAAACATAAAACCATAAAACCATATAAGAGGTAATAATTAGATTATATATACTATATATATATACTATTATATACCTATATAATATATATCATATATCCCTATTAATATACTTGACAATTAAGTCTCATTAAAATCAATTCTCATTGGAAAAAAACAGTTGGCGCATTTCGAGTCCCTCGACCCCACTTAAACTTTGAAAATATTTCCACATTACCCTATTTATTATTTCTTTATAATTTCAAAGCTATTGTCAATATTTTCTATTATTTATAATTTGTTTTATAAAAATATTTTTTGTTATAAAATATATATTTATTGATGATATCGTATTTAAAACATTTTTCTTATATAAACAGTATTTAAAAAATTTGATTTATATACTCTAAATTCACATGATATGATGTCCGCCATTTGCTTTGGGCCGGATTATCGCTATTTTTAATGTGTTAAAAAGCGTATTTAAATGTGGCTTATTCTTGTGTGCCATTTATGCTTTCATAATTTGTTGCGAGTAATCTATAATTAATACTTTATTCTGTAATCACTATATTTAATTTATATATCGGGCATCTACAACTCTCGCTATATACATTAAATAAGAACAACATTCATCGTTATTGAAACATTAGACAACAAAGAGAATAGGAGTAGCTTTCTAAATAATAACTCAACCTCAATGCGTGACTAGTAGTTCCAATATCGGAGTAAAGCCATCGAAGTGCAGGAAGTCGCCTCCTGAAATATACTAAAACTATACATATCAACTTATAAACTACATACCGTTTTCTTATAGGAAAAAATTAAATACATAAAGCCTCAGGCGGGGTGACCGGGCCGATCAATAATAAGAAGGATAAACTCATTCATATTATATATTATTTACCATGAACCGGGTATTAAATAATAAACGAAATAATCAATTTATGAAGTAATTATCATATAAAGAATTTAAGTATATTTTTTCATAATATAGGATAATATATAAATATACTATATATATAGTTACTATATATATATATACACACACGCACATATATAAAAAACTATTTTTTAAAATATTTATTATTTAAAAGTATTTATCAATAACACCAGAAGCATTACAAACAGACCAATCCAATTCTCTTAAACATATTACCCATGGTATAGCTCAACTAATAAATGATATGATTATATCTTGCCTGGATGGAGAAAACATTGTCAAATCTGCAGAAGAATTTATTCTCATCGCATAAATAAACAATGATACTAATTTATATATTTTTTAATAATTAACTTATTAGAGAGCAGACATAACAACATTAGGAGGCATCTGTCAAGTTAGCAAATCTGCTTATAAGTCAATACTCAGAATCTTGTCAAAATCTATCAATGAGCAGAATAAGCATAAAAAAATATGAACAAATATTGAGATTACAATATATATCTTGTTTCGTGAATTTTATAATTTACTCACTCACCAGTAAAAAAGTAAAAGAAATGCTTCGCTGTAATTAACAAGCTAGATTTATAAATATATATATATATATTTATATAAATTTAAGTTTAATATTAAGATGATACTATTTTAAATGCATTAAGTGTGAGAGTTAACTAGAAATAATATATAAGAAATAATTAACTATATAACTATATTATCAATAATTAATAAATCAATAATAATTACCTTTTTAATTTAAAAAGTGAAATAAACTAAAATTATATATAAATAACATTATAATTAATTATATTGGTTTTTGTATACAAAAGATAATAAAATAGATGTAATAATAATTGTTCTTAAAATCTTAGATTTATATCATTAAGAGAGAGAGAATACGAATGACATTGAAGATGTTATTTGTTATTACAATGTTCATTGTTGAGTAATGAAGATGTATCATTGTGATGAGAGAGATTAAGCAGAAGATGATAACGAATGTTATGGCTTTATGTTATGTACTTCTGAATTAACTGTGTACATTATTCAGTATTGCGAACTACTCAGAGATGGTGCAAGTAGTAACATCAGAGCGATAACTCAAGAACGATAGAATAAATATTCTACATTCTTTCTACACCATCTCACAAAACTGAGCTAATGACCTACATATATCTACTATATATATATACATATAATTATAGTAGTAAATAATAAATATATTATTTTGTAATAAAGGTCTGGTTATATATATTATTTAGTATATAGGAACCATTATTATTATTTTATTTATCATAATCATCATCATCTTTCCTATCCCTAAAAAACTTTTTAAATTTTTATACATGTCACCCATAAACTCCCCATTTAAAATTTCTATTTTTTAATCTTTTTTTTTTTTACTTTTTACAGTGCTTCTCTGAATACTCGACTCGTGTTTAAATTAGACCATCAAACACATAACATACAAATACATCATAAATAACACACGTTAATTATTATATTAATAATATATTATATATATATATAATAGTTATATATATATATATATATGAATTATAATATATATGTATATTACATATATATACTTTAATAATAAATTTTGCAAGAAAAATTTACACTATGGTATAAATTGTTAATATAATAGATATATAATAATATATATTAATATATATATTAATAATAATATATATTATATATATACTATATATATAATTAAATATGATTATATACCTATATATTATACATAGTAATATATAGATAATCTATAGTGATTGTCTCAAGTAGATACAGTTGTCATTAGCTCATTATATATATACCTATAGTATGTAATTATGGTAATATAAATCTATCCGCTATTATACCTTATGGCAATAAAAACTTACGTGTGAGTAGACCTTAATTGTGTAGTTAAGAGATATGCTGGGTTTTCTGTTGTATGCACATAACATTATATTAATCATATATTATTGATATTGACCTTTAAGCAAAGTTTATATTAATAAAATTACAAGAGAGGAATTAAGTATTGATATGACCTCAATAAGTGACGATTTAATTATTAATAATAATAATAATATATGGGTTTCTCTGACTTATATACGCTACCCTATAAAATAATAAAAAAATGTATAATAGCATTAACTAATAATAAACAATATCATGAAATTAATATCAGATTTTTGAACTATATCCAAGACGAAATAATTTAACTGAATCAATAATAATATCGAGAGAATAATAATAATATAAAATAGATAAAATAATTATATATAAAAAAATAATAATATTTTGTTTCAAAATTTATTAAAAAGTTATGAAATAATAATTAAATATAATATTAAATTATAATATATAAAATAAATTAAATTATTATAAAAGTCATATTTTTATAGGCAACAACTACATAAGATAGTATCTTAACGGTCTTGCATATTATGAATTAAAGCGAGCATAATAATAAGATAAATGTCACAGTAAAGATATTATTCTGTCCTTATCGCCTATAATACATAGCATAGAAAAAGAAACACCATAAACATTGTAAATTTTCTCTTACAAATTTAAATATTTCGATGCTCCCTCCCCACTAAACTTTGAGCCTATGTCAAAATATGTAATGAATTGATCTTTTGATATTAGTTATAATCTAGATATAATAAATGAATAATAATATATATATATAAAAGTAAGGCATATAATTAAAAACACCAAAGTTTAGAGTAAAATAAAAGATAATAATAATAATAATCCTATGTCCGAATCAAAAGAATAATATAAATTAATATAAATATTATATAATAATAATTAAAAATAAATTAATAGAAAAATTAATTAAATTACAAGTGAATTAAAAGAATTGAAACAAAATAATAATATGATGTTAATTTAGAAAAATAGAAAGCAATATTTTAAATATAAAATATATTCAAAACTAGAGTTTCATCTCTCAAAGCTAAAATTGGTATCAATACTATATATATATATGATATATATAAGAGTGTGAGTAGTATATATATATATACTCGAATTTATACCTCATAATAATCGATAATACCTATGTGTAATTTCGAACAAAGGTACGGAAGATAATATTTAATAATATATTATATAATATTATAATATATGATATATATATATATAGACTATTATATTAATAGAATAGGTATAGAATCAAAAATAAAGAAGATTTATAATCAAATGTAAAAATTCTAAAATAATTTCATATTTGAATTATCTAGACGGATAGTAATACTATTAGTAAAATACTGGATTATTTTCAAATATGTTAATTTAATTACTTATATACTTTACCAAAATTATTATGAAATATTGCTATTATTATTATTTTTGATTGCTCATTTACTTTTATATTATAATGTATTTTAAATTAAATTGAGATACATGCTTTGAAGCACTTACCTTTAAAATATTACAGTATTTTATACTATGGGCAAATAATTTTATGGAATATAGCTCGTACGCTAAATCTTTGTGAGCACAGCCGCCATGCTTCAGTACATTTATATTAATACCAATTGACTATTATTGAAATTTTATGTGTCACGTGTTAGCTAAAATTCATATATAATGTAATAATAATGATTGCATTAGAGTGTAGTCAGAGAGAGCGCATTTAATTTAAGTTTCCTTTCGGCAAACTTCCCCCATTTCTTATATTCTATTTTCTCACGCGCACCACTGCGCACCCAGTCCCCCGCATCCTCGTAATGGATCGCCGGATCCGTGAAGTGTGAGCTCTCTACGTATCCACTCACACGACTAATTACCTCGCAATAAGATTCCTGACTCTTTTCTCTATGCACTCTCACACTCTATATAATCATCTCTCTGCCTCTCA
>JABUQX010001412.1:0-5000 GCA_015478945.1 Trachelipus rathkii
AATTCGCTATACTAAATATAATCAATATCATACTATTATTTGTTTCTTTTAGAGGTTTTTTTTACTATTCTACCTTATATGCATTTTTATTATTTCTTAGTCATTTTTCTGTTATGAACTTTAATTATTTTACTTGATCCGTGATCGACCTTTGTCCCATTTAGTTACCATATTTATACGTCTTATATTTACGGCTCATTACTAGCCATTCAATTAGACTAACTCACAAACACATCTTATCTCTCATGATTAACATCCGCTATAGCGTCTTTTTTAAATGCTGTTTAATATCATAATACTAGAGGATTTATATTTTCCTTGCTAGGTACATTGATACTTATGAATTGATAATGCAATTATACTGTTCTTATGCGTCTTTTTATTATTTATCTATAATATATTAATTATACTCATCAGCCTTTCTGAGTAGTTATATATTATATTATATTAATTAATTATATTATATATATTATATATAAGGCCTTATTGCACCTTTATCTCCAACTAGCTATAGGCTTAAAGAAAATTTAATACCACCAAAGGCATTAATTTCACTAAATATATATTCTCTATCCTGCATAGTTTTGATATCCTATTAACTGAAATTAACCCTATATTTCGTTTTCACATTATATTATCACAGGTAAGTATTTCATTTATTATAATCTTATATTTACTAATTTACTGTGAGAGTATGTTAAGGAATTAAATAGAAAGAAATAAATATTACTGACACATATTCATCTTATAATAATATACATTAATTAAATTTCCATATATATCTGTAATTAGGTACTTTATGGCAATGCTGCTTCTTTACTAGAATTAGATTAATAAACTTTAATATTGCATATAATCAAATGCGCCGATATGTATGGATAAGGGATTTCTATCTATAATACAATCTTTGTATAATGCAACGTGATGACTAGAGTACAAAATTTATAGATCTAGATTCAGTATAAATATAAGAGGTAGATAATATGAACATTTTAGGAAAATTGTTATATTTATTAACTTTACATCATCTTTGGGAAAAATTAATACTACTCTTTTAAAAAAGGAAGTATTATTCAAGTATTACTATATATTTAATATATATTATAAATGATCTTATAGGCAAGTTATATTTGTATTATTATCAACATTAGAAGTTATACCATACCATGGGTAGGATAATTGAATAGCTTATTCACTTCGAGATGTAGGTAAACATATATAAAGAAATATAGCAGTACGGCTTAAATATCCATCCATCTACGGGAATACTGCGTCGTCGTATTGTTTGTTCATACTCCGAAACACACAAAGCACAAGAATCAATGTCGGTTTATCTCCACAAGATCACGTATAACTCTAATGTACAACATAAGATAGTGTTGAAAATAATAAGAATCAAATCATCTAATTAGAAGCTTAATCCTCCAGCTCAGCATCACGTTTACGACATATGTTGTACCGGCTGACACCGGTGAACGGTCTGAGAAAAGAAACATATCACGGTCTCCCCTATAAAAAACACTAGCAGGTTACTAAAAATAGAAATTCACTTTGATATCTTTGAAAGGCATATGTAGATAAGTCATAATAATAAATTCATATAACATAGGTAGACTCAATTATCAAGATTATATTAGTATCCAGATACTTTTATCAAAAAAAAAACATAATTCTCATTATATGGTACCAAACAAAGAAGATTACATGTAAATATTTATCAATATGAAACTGAAAAATAGCATGGCAACCCGTGGACCTCCTCAAATATGATCCTCTTACATAAAACGCAAAGTCACACTTAATCTTAATATAGAAGGTATTTACGTCTTTTGTGCAATGTAAAAAAAACAGATAAACGCAAGGACGCAATAGGTCAGATAAATTACAGAAAGTATCCCTATCAGGATCACGATATGTAAATAACTAATAAGTTATACATACACTTCTATTAACACCAATCTTCCTCGGGTAACACCTAAACATCGCATTGAATAGATGTGAGAGTAAATATTTATTATGTCGACTAAATTATATACTATCATTTCACATATGTCCACTTCGTATGCCTCTCTTTCAAGGTGAACATGGATTCATTAACACAGTTGTAAAATCCGAAGTGTTATTGTCAGGATCGGTAATCCAAGGATGTGAAGAGGGAGAGTTATATAAAAGGTGATTCTACACTCCTCCATGATTGTAGATGACTAGAACTGATTCATAATTCTTAACTTACACTTGCTTTGTCTATAAGTTTTAAATTTAGCAGGGTATCCCTCCATTTTCACAGATTATGTTTATTTTTTTCCCTTTTCCTTCTCGGTAGCTTCTATTTTTTTCACTTTTATATTGCGATGGATTACAGAGGATTGAACTTCTTTTTTGTATTTTCCTGTTTATAAAAATCGCCTTTTATTTTTTCCATTTAATCTTTCCAGATAATATAACTATTAAACTATCACGACTGAATGGTCGGATATTGTGCACTTTAAAAAACTTCAGTAGTCCAACCGGATTCATATCCTTTTCTAAACCTTTCTTCTGTTCGAGAAATACTCTTACATAATCGTTTACTTTTATTCCTGAATTATCTTTTATCTTGTTTTTCTTTTTTTCATAAGTAGATGGGTTCTACGGCCTCTAGTTTTTGACATTTCTAAAGGAGTTGACTTTTATAGTTCTATGGTAAGACCTGTTATAAGAATAAAGCCAGATTCCAGTATATCGAATATATTTAAAAGTATTCATTTTAGTAAAATACCTATGCATGCGCTCTTTAAATAGGTTACGGCTGTACTCTTTTTGCAACTATAGCCGCTTTGTTTTACGAAAAAAATGTAGTTTGTAGTAGGCTTATACCATAGCTTCCAGACAGCTCCTGAAACTGCTCGCCCTTGAATTCCTTCCTAGAATCTGTCCAAAATGATTAGGTGTTCTCGGCGCTCGTTCTGGCTGATTATTTCAAGTACAGCATCGGCAACTTTAGCTGATCTTGATATCTTGTTAGTTGGTTCAGCCAGCAAGTAATTAGAGTAATTACGGTATTGTAAAAAGTATATTATTGAAGCCTTCATTATAAGAGCTGTATTTAATCATTTCGGAGTTAAATCTAACTGCCATATGCTATCGAGCTGCGGAGATATGGTTTTCCGTGGTATGGAAATTTTTTCTTACGGTTTATGTTAGAGTAAAATGCCTCTTCACCTCTTAATATGCTTTTTAACTACTTTTTTCTCATATTGAGGATACCTTAAAGCAAACCTAGTGAAACCCCCAAAACTATTTGGCTCCCTCAGATTGAAGTAATACTTATCAACTACCTCCTTCGACTCCATGTTGTCTACTGACACACGTGTAAGCGTTATAGTATATATTATTAGTATATATATATATATATATATGTATATATTTATAATTATATTATATATATAAGTATATATATATATAATATATGTATATATATATATATATATATATATTATCTTATATATATTTTTAACCCCAGTGAATAATAACAATAAATTATAAGGAAAAGATTTAAAGTAATCATTTATTTATAGCACACACATTACAACTAAATATATATGATATACCTAATTGACGATTTTAATTCCAATAGGCCTATTATAGGTGTTTTTTCTTTAATTCGTCTCTGGTAACTACGTTTAAATTAATCTGCATACGTAAAGAAGTGCCTGATGACTTTGAATCAGCGTCTAGGTGGTCCTGGGATCATTATCTAAGTCCTGTGCTAATCGTCTTTGTATTTAAGATCTAAAAGTTCCTGGGGAAATTAAATAGTTCTGATTCTTGGTTTGATATCATTCCATCCTTTTACAGGGCCTTTCTTCCCCTTCTTCCAGTTACGGGAGAGATCAGCTATCAAATCCACAATATTTGATCCTTTAACTATTTCATCATCAATTACGATCTGTCCTGCTTCATTCAAAGTTAATTGGTCTTTTAAAATATTATATAAAGCTATTCCTGATTTACGCACTCTATTAGGTAAGCTCTCCTCTAGGATATTTTTAAATTTATCTTCATTTTTCACTTCAAGTTTTACTTCATTAGGTATATCTACATCATCGGTTAGCGGGATACGTAGGGATGGATGTAGGTGCAAGTCTTTAAGATCTATCAATTTTTGTATGGCATCCTGGTATAAGATGCGTTTCTCATGGATGTTAATGTCTGAATTTAATATCCTGTACACTTCTTTCTCATATATTTGGTTATATGTTCAACTTTAGGATCATATAAGCTAGGAGGTAGAGGCTGCTGGAAAGATAATGAGTCGTTCACAATATAAGGATTCTGTTGGTGCAACTGTTGCTGCTGATGTGAAAGAGGTTGTAATGTCAATGCATTGGGCTGTAATATTTGCGTGTTGGGTTGTGAATGATGAAACTGTGATTTGTGGATTTTGCGCGTGGCGGCAATAATCGCATAGATTGGGTTGTGAATGAGATGAATCTGAGGCGACTGAATTCTGGTACAGATGCTGTATTATTTACTCTTCATTTTCGTCATACATTATATAATGGAGTACTCAGCAAACCTTCTTTCATTTAGGGGACAACCACTTAGTTTATTCAGTGGGAGCTATATACGAAGAGTATGGCAGAATACTGTCCTCCTCTCTGCTGTAAGTAACTTCTTTTTTTATCTTTTTCAAATTTTTATGTTGAGGCGAGAGTTTTTTTAATGATGTTTCTATAGCGACGTAGGCTTTACTTCTGAGGCCTGTTTAAAGGGAAACAATTCCTTTATAAGCTTTAAACAGACTTCAATCACACTGGATGAATTTTCTTCTCATCTCACTAATTAAGTTTTTAAACGGTGTTGTTCAGATGGTTTTCAAATTTTTTTAAAGTTTGTTTTAAGAGGTTAAATACTTTGCAACTAGAGAGCACTCATTATTCAGGGTTGTATAAAGGTTCTATCTCAAGGAGAATGTTTGTACGTGAGCGATCACTCTGTGCGTGTTTTGGGGGTGAGTT
>JABUQX010001412.1:10000-12500 GCA_015478945.1 Trachelipus rathkii
TTATTGTTGTGTGAATCTAATATAAAACTATTTATATTTGTCACATAAACAATTTAATAGTATTTATGTAATTTTTACATTAGCATTGGTCTTAAATATTATAATTATTATTATAAATATTTTAACTTATCGTAGAACAATTGATCATTATATAACTCTTCAATTGAGTTTCACCAATTGACTATCATATATGTTCACAGGTGAAGTAATATAAAAACAACACATTTGTGAAGGTTTTATTATTCTCATCAAAACAACTTCTATAATTTTTTTTATTTATTTTTATATTTAGCGATTAGACAATTATTTTTATAAAATATATATATTTTATATAATATATATATGTTCTTGTAAATAATATTACAAATATCGTTCATATAAGGAGATCGATTATATCATACCCTTTCGATAAATTTAAAATTATAAATAATATATTTACAATTAGAAAAAACTACAAAGGACTCACCCAATCATATTGTATTCCTTATACATTATTTTTTTTTATTACCGTCATACAAAGTAGGCGAGCGCGGCTTCACCACTTGCGGTTGCAATAAATATTGACGACTTTTTATTTTATCTGGCTAGCCACAACTATTACCGAATATCCGATCGTATGAGCTTTAGGGGTAGGTGTGGTTAGGATAAATGCATTGGTGTTTAGTGGAGGCTGATGTTACCTTCACCCACTGAATATCCACTATAACTAATGAGTACATAATAAAATAGTGAAGGGGAATAAAGTTGAAATCATAAATAAATTCAAAACCTATTCGCAGAATTCAAAAGATTTGGAGTTTTTGAAGAATGTTCAATATCTAATTCCATCTCAAACTCCTCTAAAGCTTCAACAATTGCTATAAAAACCTCTCTAATCCATCATAACCTTCCATCAACCATGTTTCGCACACTCGTGATAGTTTTGTTCATTTCACCTCTTGGAAAATCTTTCCTATTAAAATAGTTGCTTGACCTCTTCACCATAAATAGCACTTTTTTTTACACAGTGCAATAAAATTTCAAATGTGTTGTACTTTACATGAATTTGAACAGCAATGAGCATACAACGCCGCTGAACATTTTTGACATTACATTGTTGTACAATCAGAAAGTCACTCTTTATTTTCAACCTTCAAATTATCATCTCAGCTAAAATTTCTCATTTTTGTACTTTCGACAGCAACTGAACCTAAAATTTTCACAAACCACAAATATGTTTTCCTCACTTCTATTAAAAGGTGCTCATAATTTGATTTGATTTATTATCTTTAATATTCTTATAAATTAAAATTAATGGCACTCAAACCGAAAAATTTTTTTATTGCTTAATGTGTTCGAAGTCACACCTCTTCAACCCTAGCCATGGAAATGAATATATATATAATAATATATTATATAATATATATAAATATATATATATGAATTATATATATATATATATATATATATATATATATATATATATATTATATATATATATATATATAATATATAGTATATATTATATATATATATATATATATATATAATATATTTATAATTATATATATTTATTTTTAAATTATATATATATTATAATTATATATATATATATATATATATATATTATTATATATTATATATATATATACTATATATATATATATTTATTATATATATATATGTATATATATATATATATATTATATATATATATATATATATATATATATTATTATATATATTTATATATAAATATATTATATAATTATTATATATATATATATATATATATATAATATATGTATATATATACATATATATATATATATATATATATATATATATATATATATATATATATATATATATATATATATATATATATACATTATAATAATAATATATATATATATATATATAATATTTATATATATATATATATATATAATATATATATTAATATATATATATAATATATATATATATTATATATATATATATATATATATATATATATATATATAGCGAGGAAGGAAAAATGTTTAAAAGAAAAGACAAAATAGTTGAAAATTGATTTGAATGGAAAAGAAAGTTTATTTATTTATTTACATACGCGTTAACAGACTCTAAACTCTCTTTTATATTACAGGAACTTCTCAGATTCCAGAATTTGTAAGCGCACGAACTTTGATGGCAATTTGGATGTTGGTGACCCTCGTTTTGACAACAATTTATAAAGCGAATCTAAAGGCAATGCTAATATCTCCTATGGTTAGAACTTTATTAAGAACTTTCTAAAGTTTGAGTATTAATAAATTAGTTTCATATTATTAATAAATGAAACTTATTGAAGAAATAAGTTTCCTTTCAGAAATAAATGTTTCAATACGAATATTTGCTTAAAGAAGTTAAATGAATTTATAAAGAGCTATCGAATAATTAATCAATAACAATTAAATTAAAAGTTCATTTCAATTCTTTTAAACAAAATTTTGCTTTGAAAATAATTAAAACCAAA
>JABUQX010001412.1:37500-40832 GCA_015478945.1 Trachelipus rathkii
TACTGCATTCTACTGCGTTTAACTCTCTGCTTTACTCGCTTTAACTCTCTGCTTTACTGCTATTAACATATACATCTACATACCTTAAAAGGCAACCGCCTAACTAAAATCAGTAAAACTCAATAGAGGTGTTCATCCTAACACCTAGGGGATTAGTATGTCCTTTTGTTTTAACTGCATTTACTGCTTTTACACTCTTGTTTTACTGCTTCTAACTTCACTGTCTGTCTCAGTCCTTCAACCTGCTTTACTCACACCTGATTATACTGCTCTAACTTACATGACAATTATTCTCATTAACCATATCTAGACTAGAAGCACAGTTAAATCAGTAAATCAATAGCAATTGGTTGTAACCTATAATTGCTAGGTGTGATAATATAAGAGAGAGCTTTTGTTTACTGCTTTATAGCTGGCTTTTAACTCACTGCTTTACTGCTTTAACTCTCTGCTTTACGCCCTTTAATACTCTCTAGCTTTTACTCTAACTCTCTGCCTTTTTACCTGTCTTTAAACTCTCTGCTTTACTGCTATTTAACCTCTCTGCCTTTACTGCTTTAACTCTCTGCTTTACTGCTTTATCTCACTGCTTTACTGTTTTAACTCGTATATTTATTAACATTATGTTTTCTTTTTATATTTTATTTTTGTTTTATTACTTTTTATTTATTAATTTCTTCTATTTTTCATTTTTGCTTTAATACTTTTATTAATATTTTAATTTGTATATGTAAGAATTAAAAACACACAGATTTCTGTTATATAAACATTTTATTTACTAAAATTGTTCGTACAATTTTATTAAAAACATATACTTTACACGCACACTTAAAACAGTAAAAACAGTTAAATCAATAGAGACGTGTTGCTTAGCACACAAAGGACGTTTAGTAAGTTTCTGATTTACTTAGAATGCACAAATTTAATTACCAACTCAATTATTCATTATCTTACTTGACGATTATGGTGTTGGGAGAATTTACGTTTTATTCGAACGTCCGGCACATGTCTTGTAGCTGGGGCTCGACAGCGATGTCGGTAAAACCTTTTCTATTATTAAATATTTTTAAAGGAATGGAGATTTTTGCAACAAACCTGTAAAATATCAATATGATGTTATAATGTTTATCAGGAAAAATTTAAAGAATATAAAGATGTGATTCAATTTCATGAAGGCATATACGATATTAGATCGCTGGACAATATACAAGGCCACAAAATTATTGTATTAGATGATTTAATGCACAAATTGAATTTGGAAATAGCAGAAGCGTTCACAGTTTATTCTCACCATCTAAATATCTCTGTGTTTTTCATAACGCAGAATATTTTTCATCAAAGCAAGCATATGCGAAGTGTTTCTTTAAACACACAGTATTTACTGTTGTTTGGACAGAGAAGAGACATGAGTCAAATTAATGTATTGGCAACTCAAATGTTTCCTCTTCAAAGGAAAGAGTTCTTAAAAGATATATAAAGGAGCGCTTACTTCAAATCCCCCCGAACCGGTGGTATTTGTATGTAGTGAAACTTCACATCGGCCGGGCAATGCATAACACGTGCCACAGAGTGTCTGACTCAACCGTACAACATTCTGCCCATATGAGATAGAAACTGCGTATACATACCTGAATAATGAGTGCTCTAGTTGCAAAAGTATTTACCTCTTATAAAAAAAATTTAAAAAGTTGAAACCATCTGAAAAAACGTAAACTAATTAGTAAGGATGAGAAATTCATCAGTGTGTATGTGAAGTCTGTTTAAATCTTATAAAAGGAAATGTTCCTTTAAACAGGCCTCAGAAGGTAAAGCTACGTCGTTATAGAAACATCATTAAAAAACTCTCCCTCAACATTAAAAATTTTGAAAAATAAAAAGAAGTTACTACAGAGAGGAGGAGGGGCATTCCTTCCATTACTCTTCTCCGTTATAGCTCCCCTGATAACTAAGTGGTTGTCCCCATAATGAAGAAGGTTGCTGTACTTCCATTTATAAATGAGTATGAGAAAATGAGAGTGTTATAATTATAATTAGCAGAGCATCTGTACATGATTCACGTTCCTCAGTATTCATCGATTCTAGCAACCCTCAATTGCCAGTTATTGGCCGAGCCCCTACTGCGCACATTCCTTCAATCACTAGTCTTTCATCATTCACAACCACCCATTACACGCAGATATTACTACGCCCAATCGCATTGACATATACAACTTTCTATCATCAATCCAGCTAGCATACAGTCTGCTCACCAACAGAATCTGTATTATGTGACGGGGTATCTCATTATCTTTCAACAGCAGCTCTACCTCCTAGCTTTATATGATCCTAAAGTTGATCAGATAACCAATTACGAGAAAGAAGAAGTGTACAGGATATTAAATTCAGACATTAACATCCATGAGAAACGCATCTTATACCAGGATGCCATACAAAAATTGATAGATCTTAAAGACTTGCACCTACATCCATCCCTACGTATCCCGCTAACCGATGATGTAGATATACCTAATGAAGTAAAACTTGAAGTGAAAAATGAAGATAAATTTAAAAATATCCTAGAGGAGAGCTTACCTAATAGAGTGCGTAAAAGAATGCGTAAATCAGGAATAGCTTTATATAATATTTTAAAAGACCAATTAACTTTGAATGAAGCAGGGCAGAGATCGTAATTGATGATGAAATAGTTAAAGGATCAAATATTGTGGATTTGATAGCTGATCTCTCACGTAACTGGAAGAAGAAAGGCCCTGTAAAAGGATGGAATGATATCAAACAAGAACTTTCAGACTATAATATTCCCCAGAAACTTTTAATCTATAAATACAAGTACGATTAGCTCAGGACTTAGGATAATTAATCGCCCAGGGAGAACACCCTAGAACCATGGATTCAAGTTCCATCAGGCACTTTCTTACGTATCAGATTTAATATTTACATACGTTGTGTTACCCAGAGACGAATAAGAAAAACAACCTTATTAATAAAGGCCTAGTGCGATTAAATCGTAATTATGTTATTTATCATATATATTTTATGTGCTGTTATATTGTATATGTTGTATTCAACAATACAAATGTTATTTTAAATGCTTTTTTCTTTGTCTTACTTCCCTTTGGTGACCTAAATACACATTGTTTGTGTAGACTAGAATATTACCTACTATATCATATATATTCATATATATATGATATATATATATATATATATATATATATACTTATATAATATGATACTCTAATATACGACTACTATATATATATATATCTTATCTTATATATATATTATATATATATGATATATATATAACGCTACACGTGTGTCAGATACTCTCT
>JABUQX010001413.1:0-15767 GCA_015478945.1 Trachelipus rathkii
CGAGGAGAGGTAGGTAGAGATTAATAATTTATAAGACGGATTTCATCCGACTTAATTCCTACTAAAAACTAAAGTTCTGCAAAACTTTTGCTTTTAACGGCACTTTGAACGATATTTTCTAAATTTATTGTTTTTTTTTTCTTTAAATTTAAAAATTTATAAAATATACATCAATAAATGATATTTTTTTTAGAAAGAAACATATAACGATCAGAAAAGCATGCGAGACTGACAGAGCCTTGCCACTAGTACAGTATCAAAAAGCAATTGAAAGAAAAAATTCCAAAAAGCATCAATTTGATACAATCTTAATAGAACAGTGCAAGGATTATTGTAACTAAAATTTGAAGAAAATAAAACTTCGTTTTTTTTTTCAATGAATTTTTTGGTGAGCTCACCAAAATATTGGGGTTGCTTAGTTCGTACTACCATTTTAAAATTGTTCAGAACTTTCAAGCAATAATTTTTTCACCTATAAAAAATATCTTGAGAAAAATTTATACTCAGGACTCAGCTCCGACTCCAACTCCGGTTCCGGCTCCGACTAAGGTTTCTGCACTATTTTAAAATTGTTCAGAACGTCATCTGGCAATAAATTTTTCATCTAAAAATATATTTTTTTGAACAAAGACTTTATAACCCACGAAGGATCCTCAGGCTCAAAACTCCGGCTCTGGCTCCAACTCCGATAATATGATTGAACCACTTTTAAAGTTGTTGCGGCTTCGTTCTAGCAATATTTTTTTCACATGCAAAAAAATATTCCTTGAAAAAAATTTATATCTAGGATCCGACTCCGGCTCCGGCTCCGACCAAGATTTCTGCACTATTTGAAAATTGTTAAGCACGTCTTCTGGCAATAAATTTTCCACCTAAAGAAAAATTCTTGAGATAAATATATACCCAGGATCCGGCTCCGGCTCCGGCTCCGGCTCCAACTAAGGTTTCTGCACTATTTCAAAAAATTTCAGCACGTTTTCTGGTAATAAATTTTTCACGAAAAAAAGAAATTCTTGATAAGCATTTATACCCAGGATCTGGCTCCGACTCCTGCTCCGGCTCTGGCTTCGACTAAGGTCTCGGCACTATTTGAAAATTGTTCAGCATGTCATCTGGCAATAAATTGTTCATCTAAAAAAATATTTCTCGAAAAAATTTGCTCCCAGGTCTGGCTCTGGCTCTGGCCCTGACCCTGGCCCTGGATCTGGCTCTGGATCTGGCTCCAACTCCGGCTCTGACACCATCTATTTGACTGAGCAACAGCCAGAGCCTGGGTTGGAGGTTGGAAATATAAAAAACTAAAATAGATTTTCTGTAATATAAATAATAATAATAATAATAATAATAATAATATTAATAATAATAATAATAATAATAATAATGATAATAATGAATAATCAGTATATAATAGTAAATAATAATAATAATAATAATAATAATAATAATAATAATAATAATAATAATAATAATAATAATAATAATAATAATAATAATAATAATAATAATAATAATAATAATAATAATAATAATAATAATAATAATAATAATAATAAATAAAGCATCTTTTGAGTCTGAACCTCGAATTGCAACTTTTATATTAATTTAGGTCAACACAATTCTGTATCTAAAAGACCATTTAGAATTTCTAAAATATAATCACACCATGATGTGCAGGAGGAAATTTTCTACTAATTTAGATAATAAAAAAAGTTAAAATTTTGATTTTTTTTCAAAAAGTTGGGGTTCTTAGGATGGTGTCTCCCCTTAAGTTCTAAGTATTTTTAATTTTAAAAATCGATGTTTATTAATATTTTATTAGTTTTAATTTACTTTATAATTTTTAAGTTATTTAGTAATTAATAAATTTAAATAGTTCAATTTTATGGTCGGATTAATTGCAACCACTTCTCTCAGCTTTCGATATAAGATTAGAGATAAATTTTATGAGTATAAAAAAGTTGACGTCAATTTCAATTGGTTTACTTAAATTTTTTTATCTTCCCGATCAAAATATTGCACTGTGGTAAATAAGACAAGTTTAACTGCCAGAAAATAACATTTAACAATTTGTGATTTATAAACAACTATATTAGATTTTTACTATCTAATAATTTAATGTTTTAAGTAATTCAAATAATATGAGAAGTAAAATTAGTTCTTAAGATAAAAGGTTTATTTAATCACTTTAAAAAGAGTAATTTTTACTATTATCTTTCAAAATATTTATTAATTTTACAGCAGCTCCTCTTCTTGGACGAGTTACTGTGCTACTAATAGCATCCCTATCAGATAATATCACAGTATTGTTGTTATCAAGATTAGGAGCCTTTCTTTCATGAGTGATAGATAATTCTAAAGGATATAAATTAGAAATCGAATGATAAAGTATATTTTCATTTCCTTGCTTGATTTTTACTGTGCGAATGCGTTATGTTATTTGCTATCATATCCAAGCAAAACGTTAAGTACTTTACATAATTGACAAAGTTGAAAAGATTAAACTAGAGATTTTATTAATACAATATCACTCACTTTAATTTTATTTTCCCAGCTAATTTGATATAAGCCTCTACTACTAGCCTCAATAAACAACTTTCATGCCAGAGTTTTCTAAAATGTTCAAAAATATGTTTTATATTTCAATGTTTTATCTATTATATTTTGATGATTTTTGTCTACCCATGCATCGCCTATGTCTTCTTTTAGAATTAAAGATGAATTGTAATGCAATTTTAAAAATAAATTAGGTGTTACTACATCTAAACTATCAGTATTTTCATTACATGTTAAATGTCTTGAATGTATTGCATTCTCCATATTTGATAAATTATTAAGCAATTCAAAATAATTTAGTTTGGTATGACCTATAACCTTATGCATGCAACATTTTAAAACTCTTATTAATCTTTCCCATGCGGAGCCTATATACGCTGCAAATAAAATAATTTTAATATGCCTTATGTCATTTTCAGCCAAGTCTTTTTTTAAATCCACTAGAGAACAATGCCTGATTTAGAATGCCAGAACCTTTTTCGAAAGTTCACAAAATGTCGCTATGCAATGAAATTGGAATGGTATAACAATTACAGAATCTTTGAAAAGCGAATATAAAATTAGAAGTGTCATATCTGGCACTAATTCAAAATTAACAGCTCTTATATTAATTAAGGCATGTAAATATTAATATATTCATTTTATCAGCAAAGTTTGTTTTGTCATTATGTACTAAGATGCTACCTGAAAAATCTATTCCTGTATGTAAGAAAGGCTTAATTAAATTCATGGGATATTTTAGAAAACGTTGAAAGTTTATTCAAGGGCAAATTAAATATAATAAACCCCGCCCACATTTGATTGATGGATTTCAATTTTTCGAAATGTGTCAAGCTGATTTTCAACTAAGCCAGCAGCAGGCAATCAGATCCACAATCGATCAAGCTGAATGACAAAACGCCAGAAAATTATCAATGATTGACAAGAGAATGACTGATTGTCTGAGATTTCCCTTTAAAGAAGTTCCACTTTCGAAGTTCCGGGATTTTTTTTTCAATATCTTACCTCTTCCTCAGTCCAAAGAGAGTAGTCATCGTCCCTTGTCCTTATTTGAACGTAGACCTTTCCCATGTCATATGCTCTGGTTGTGTGCTCTTCTATGGCATCTTGGATCGAATTTGCTAAGGTTGTCTGTCTCTACATCAGGTCCTTTGATGAACAGATTCTTTTATAGTCTCTGGGGGTCCATTTGGTTAACCTCGATGACCATACTGGGTTTCGTTCTTGCCAGTTGACCTGCTAAATTCCATTTTAATTTGTTAATCTTCTCGAGGGTGTCGGGGACCCCGTCCGCTCTCGAATTTACAATGTTGTAATTTTGCCTCTCCAAGTGAAATCAAGGGGATATAGGAAAGTTAAGACAGTTCTGAAAAGACAAGTGTAATATATTTAGACGTAACCTAATCAAACAAGCAGATTAGATGGTCATCAGTAGACTGAAAAGATCCAACAATTTGCCAGTCTTGAAGCATAGCATTCAACAATGAGGTAAAATAATTCTCGTCCTCTAAATAAAAATTTCAAAATTGCCATGTAAAAATTTAGTTTATAAGAAGTTAATGCTAAGAATGCAAGATTTTGACTAAACCGTTTTAACCTATAGCCGACTGATAAATGAGAAGGAGATGGGAATATATTTTTTAAAATAAAAAAAAATGTAATAACTATATTTGGAGCTTAGTATTTCGAAAATTAATATGTGAAAATATTTTAAAATAAAGTTTTCAATATATCTTTCCTTTGTATACCAATAATAATTGAATAATAATCCAATAAGATACTTAAGAACATAATTAACGTGCGTTACAAACCACTTGCTCATCACTAATCATCGCTAGTATCCGAAATTTTCTTAGTAGAGAATATTGTTAAGTAAGATTAATTCAACTTAATTAATCAATTTCTACCATCCATAATATGAATATGTATAAAATCTAGTCTAGAAGTTTCCATGAGTTACAAATATAGTGGTTTCTCGGCGTTACCTGTTTCCCCAGAAAATTATGTGCATTATCATCTGAAAAAATATTCATTCCACGCCTTATCCTCTAACACAGTCATGTATTGATAGAAATAAATAGCAAAGCAATCTCGGAGTGTAATCCGTATTTTGTGGGCCATCTAAAATATCGAGCTTTATCTTCTATCGTCACTTCAGACCAGGAATACGAGATGAATAGACATATATAGCGAAAGCATATGAACTAACACTAATATATAGGTCATCAGGACTCTAATCATTAAATTATTTTCATCAAACCAGAGGTTTATGTTGTAAGTGATCAGGTAAATGATTATGATTTTTTCTCTCATTTGCTGTAAAGTGGTTCCACGGACGATGTTCTTGTACTTAATCTCAGGCTATCTAAGTTTTCCTTCTCTGTTAGTGCCATTCTATTTGGTACCAGTGATCCTTGCCTCTCCGGCTGTCCAATAAGCACAGGTAGCAATGATATTTTGAATGTTAAACCTGCTCTAAATCACGCAGCAAATGCTGTATAACGCATTTTGAGCTCGACGCAATATTACCATCCAATGTACACTGATATTGCTAGCCTCTCCAAACGTGTGCTTGATTTAGTGAATACTCATCTCTCATACGAACTCTGTATCGCATACCCTACTCACACCGAAGCATCAGCTTGCCATTGATGTATAACACACACTTTAAACACCTGCTCGTTTGACTAGTGTCAAAAGTAAGAATCAGTCAGCACACTCACCTGCAACGTGATAGCTCGGGAAGTCCCTCAAATAGACGAGTAAGTAGGCGATGCCACACTTCTAGCGTGCAATACACAATGTACCAGTCTGTAGCTGAGAGCCTCGCAGGCTTTTTATATATAAATATATACTCTGTCCATGTTCATAGGTCTATTTTTCGACCTGCGAAGCCAAGCGATTACAGTGTACACCTTCGGCAAATACAACTCTCAATCTTACAAGACTGTATATTAGAGTTTCTCTGGACGCGCCTAGAAGATGCTCATGTACAACTCTCTGACCATACGACTGTATTTCAATCGGGAATGGTATTGATCATGACATCATCCAGTCATTGGCATCCAGTACTATGCGTAGAACGTGTTTATCCACATGCTTCCCGTGACTATCGAAACCCACGCAGTAACGTGACTGCTACAGTAGATATTAATAGCGCGAAAGCTCATCTCTCAGAAGCTTTCCGTACGTGAGTGCGCAACGTGAGATTGTGCATTCCTAGGAATAATGCAAACAATAGAGGATCCATATATGTGCGTCTCGTGAGAAACGGATGTATACAGCAATCCGAGAAAATATATTGGAATCAGCACCACTCGAATTACATTAATCAAACTTTTTAAAATATTTGATGCAAGTAAAATTTTCATCTTTTATTGTGTTTGATCAGTGTATTTTATTTTTCCCTAATTATGGAATACCGAACTTTAGAAATATACTATTCAGTTATCTCCGAGATATAAGTCGAATTGATTATTCGGTCTCGAAATTCGTATTCTGTGACCGTTAATTACTTTATAGTATTATTACGTAAATTATTCGTGAGTCATAATTTCACTGCGTGTATGTCGGATAATTTTCACTAGGTATATCTACATCCTACTAAAAATAACAATAATAATTATTATTACATAATAATAATATTAATTAATAATTAATTATATAAATATATAATATATATTAATTAAATTATAAATATAAATATATATATATTTAATTATAATTATATTATAGATATATAATAATAAAATTAAATTAAATTATATATATATAGTAATATATTAATATATAATAAATAGCAAATATTCTTTATTCAACAATAACTGAAGTCTTCAAAGCTTTTTACATGTAATTATGGAACAAAATCTTATATATAAATTATAATTATAAGATATATAAAAAAAATTATATATAATATTTAGATATTATAATTAGTAATATTGAGTTTATCTATCATATTATGAATAATATATAGACTACATTATAAATAAATTAATATTGATTATATAATTGACTTTATAATATATTAATATTATTATATTAATGTGTATATATGTCTGAATGAATAAAATTACTTCATACTAATATTATAGATTTATATAATAATATTCATCTATTTATATGATAAACTATATACGTATAATATATATATATATATATAATATAGAGTAATAATATATATAGATATATATAATAATATATATATATATATATATAGATATATAGTATTATATATATTCTTATTGTATATATTATAATGAATGTTACATATATAAAATAATATATATTAATATGTAGTATGAAATTTATGAACCCCATTGCCGAGAACCTGGGATTATGGTATATCGATGTTATATGCCATTTTTTTTGGTATCTTGACTTCCACTAATAGACTATAATTGAATTGTGTTTTTTGCTTGTATCATTATTCACAGCCTTTTAAGTTTAATTCTCTGAATGGTCCCCCCCCCTCCTATCTGGTTTTAAATTTCATTTCAACTATTTAATTCAATGTTATTTGTTGAGTAAAATGATTGTTATGAATGTTATGATGATGTATGAATGTATTCTCGGAGTTTGCTTTGTTCCTTCACCTCCCCATATCTTTTCAACAATTTCAACAAACCGCATCATGAACGTATTTTAATTCATTTTTTTTAACATGAAACTGTTAAAAGATAAACTAGTAGAATGCATTTTGATGGTCTGTAGAATTCAACTGGGTTATCTATTCTTTATCATTTATTAGATTTATTATTTAAATTATTATATATAATGTAATACCTGTTTCTGTTATTGCTTAATTTATAAATGATAATATCATTATTATTAATTTATATATTTAATTATTATATATTATTATTATTATTTATTATAATTTATATAATAGATTATTTATTATTCATTATTTATTATTACATCTTCATTATCAATTTCATTATCATTATCTTATCTATTAATCATATCATATTATTCATTATTTATTAATTATTATTATTATTAGATTATTATTATTATTATTATTATTATTATTATTGTTGTTATTATTTTCTTTGTGTGTGTGTGGTATGTAAGCAAAGTAATGAAGATATTTTTTTTTTTATTGTAAATGATTAGATAATTACTTTTGCGTTGAAACAGAAACCGGTTTTCATATACTATTATTATATCCTACTTTATATATATAATATAGATATAATATATATTTTAAAATTATATACTATCTATTATATAAAAAAAAATTGCATTTCAATAAACTTCAAAATTTAGCGACTTTAATGCAAAATGTATATTACTATTCTAATTTAATATTTAAATAGCAAAAATCAACCTAATATATATTTAAAATAATAATAATACTAATTACGAAGATATTTTATATATATATATATATGTAGAGAAAAATTAATTTATATAGATGTGATTACTATATCAACCATATTATAATTTAATGGCATATAAAATGTGTAAGATATTCACTAAAGATAGCATATCCTTAGACCAGTGAGGTTTAAACACTATGTCGTTTCTTTACGGTCCGAGAACTGGATTACGCTGCTCTATTCTTCTGGACTAACAAGGAGACGCAAGGTCTTGTTCATCCCCCGATGAAACACTTCCCTTACTCAGTGAAGCAACCAGGATTGCTTAATCTTAATAATTGGTAATCTCTTTTGTGGTTAATATTGCAATTAAGCACTTTCTCGCTATATGTATTCTCTTTGTTAACTTAAATTGCAGTTCAAATAGCGTCGTGTGTTATTGAAGGAACATGAGAAGCGAAACAATCTAATGATAGCTATCATTTTGCAAATTATTTGCAAATAACCTAGTTTTAATATCATTCTCTATTTAACACTACCTTACGCGGCTCCTCGAAAAATAACCGCCTCACCCCAATTTATCTCCCTTCTCCTCTGTTTTCTATCTTAATTCTCTCATTTTATTGATAGAAAAATAAGTTCTACGTCTATTTTATTTGATACTCGTCTTTTAGTGAATTTCTGACGTTTCAGTGTTAATTTTTGAACTCGTCCTACTGAAATTCCTGTTTCTCAAAGTATGTTTATTAGTGTGTAGACTCAATAACTTGCTATACGTTATTTTTAGTATCACCTGTTGAATTTTATAATATTCTATCATCTTACTCTGAAACTCGTGGTGTGCAGGGGCTCTCCACTATTATTTTTATAATATGACTTATTTATTTATATTAAGTCATTAGTTTTCTACTGTAGAGCACTTAATTATTTAATTAATTGTTATGTACTATAATTGTATTATAATTTATGAATGTATTATAAGATCGTATAATTATATTTTCAAAGAAATTTTATAGCTCACTGTAAATATCTAAATAATCAACATAAAAAGCATTTCTTCTCTTAGCGCTTTTATGTTTAGTAACCCTATGTACTTATTAATAATATTGTACTTTAGTCAATACGTCTCACACGAGTAAAGTAGCTAGTTAAGTTCTCAATTGAACATCTCATATCTTTACCATATTCATCTAATGTGCGCTAAAATGCTCATTCCTTTCTCGTATTCATTTAATTATATAACTGTACTACAACTTATTTTTTTATTAACGCTTCTGAAGAAACTAGAGAGGGTAGCTGCACACCATTCTTAAAAACGAAAAGGTAGGCGCAAGGTTTATCAGCTCACTACCCAATGAATATTGCCGAGAATTTTTTTAATATATTGTTATTATTATTAATTTTATTTGAAATTCTTCCTGCCTGTATGACATTCCGGTGTTTTTTTTCAATGGTTAACTACTCCCGGTGAAACCTAAAAATAATCGCAAGGTGTCACGCTTCGACTATGACTATATCTCAACACGACCACCACCCATCATACCCCTCCTCTCCTTCCCCTTTTTAATACGCTCCTCCTGGTACCAAAAATACTGAGACTACTACTTAATTTATCTAACTATCGCTACTATTATTTGATTTTATGATTAATTATAGCTAGGATGTAATCTTGTAAGTCAGAAAATATTTGCTTGCAAATGTGCCCGCTCTTTAGAGGCAACAATGAGAATTCGGGTCATTCGGCATGCCTAATTTGACTATTGTAAGAATTCTTTTCGTTTTTTATGAATGATGCCGTAGGCTTATGTATTCTGTACGTTTGAATTTCTCATGAGGAGAGGAATGAATTATGTAGAATTTGTTATTTAGAATAAAGATATTACTTGTTATTACCAACATCTTATTAATATATATATAATAAATATACTATTATAAATATAATAAACTTATATAAATTTTATTAATTAAAACGTAATATATATATATAGATATAATATAATATCTAAAATTAATCTATGAAATAAAAATATATATGTATAAAATAATATATTATATAAAGTAATATAATTAACATACTATTAGTTAGTAAATTCATACAAAAATATATATGTTTCAATACCTAAACACTAATGATAATAGAAATTTACCCCGGCAATGAAATAATAAATAATCATTAAAAGTGTATTATTAATAACTAATATTATTATATATAGATATTATATTATATTTAAATTAAATACAGTATCGTCTAGTATATATATATATATCAATATACCTTTACATTTTAAGTATCATACAAAAAATTATGTAATATACTTCTGTTTTATACTAACACAAATAATATATTCACTCCTAAGTATTTAATATAGTAAATAACCAAATAAACCTATAAATAAAATATATAAGATATAGTTTGCCTATAATAACACCTAGGTGTTATAAGCTATTATATTTATACCACATATTTTACTTATTATCATTATATACTATACCATAGAATTTAGTTAATTTATTATTATCATCGGTACCCTATATAAACTACATATAAATATTATTATATATAGAAATTCGCCAAAAGCTTACATGAAAATACAAGCCAAGTTCACACAGACAATCTATTATGAAAGAGTCGGTTATCGATATACGAACGTTTTAAAGTTATTTAAAGTATAAAATAAGACTGAAAAGTGGAAGAAGAAATCACTAGTATTAGTGATTGCTCAAAACATTACTATGTTTTCCAAGTACGATTCTATGATATTAATGGACATAGCTGTTACGTTGTCTGGGTTTAGAAGCGGGACAAAAAGGACATGCTAAATACTCTCTGTCAGAGAGAGTACGTATTATGGAGATGATCAGTCAAGGTGATTATGTTCGTTTTAGGTCTCTTGCAGCGTATTCAATTCTGTTAACAGCTCTGTTGATATAAGATACTTGAGTGTAGATGATTGGTTAAGTGAGAAAAACCACTTTGTCTTGACTTCGAGCCACTCCACCCTTTCAAACTGATGAATGGAACTATCGTAAGAATGCGAGGTTGCGTACTCCACACAAAACGCGACAAAATATATAGCTCCCTTCTTATATGAAGCCAGACATTAGTAGATAATCGTGTGAGACAAAAGTATATTATCTTAAAGGTTAATGATCACATAGAGCCAAAACCCTCTTGAAATTTGCTTAGATGATAGAGACTCACGAGTGATATCCTTGAATTCCACTAGATACTTGTAGTATCTAACTTTACGGATAATCGAAGCAAAGTATAAAAAAATTGTTTTCTTTGAAGCTGTTCAAATTACATGAGAGATCAGATATTAGTTTTACCATGGCCTGGCCACCCTCCTAGAAGGATTAACTATTTGTTATTGAGTGGAACGCTTTTCTAAATCAAATGTAATGAGGGGCAGAGTCATCGGGGCCATAAGAATAAACAGGTGATGGAGCGATAGACAGGTCAATGATAAATAGCTTGAAAGAGACTAGAAGATAGAACAAAATCTTGAAAAACATCACTTTTTATTTACCGGTATTTAAAAGATGAACGGTCACCATATACAATAGTTGGTGTATAACTACAGGAAAATTAAACATAAATAAGTTAACAAAGAGAAAAGAATATATACCTAAAGATGAAAATTTAGAAATTAAGAATTAATATAATCATATTTTATATATATATATATTATATATATATATATATATATAATGAATACCCTGGCTAAGAAACGTGTACATTTCCTGCTCTGCAACCCTTTCTGCCGATGCACATTCTAGTCCCGTGAGAAAAGAAGAGAGGCGAAAGGATGAATCGGTCCCAAAGGCCTGTTCTCTCATCCATCCGTTCTGGATAAATTCACTTGCTTGTTTAAATTACCCTTCAATACCCTCGTAGTTACAATATTAGCACATACAACTGCGAATCTTTCATATATAATATATATATATAATATATATATATTTATATATATATATATATATATAATATATATATATATATATATATTATATATATATATTAATATATATTATATAATATATATATTATAGTATATATATTATATATATAATATATTATATTAATTTCATTTATATAATAATTAATTAATATATAATATATATATTATTACTATAATTATATTAGATATATATATATATATATATATATATATATAATATATATTACTCATATGTATGGCGGCATTTCAGTAGATAGTCGAGAAAGCATGTCTATAAGGTCGCGCCTCAATTCTATAATTAAATAGTATAATATAGAATAATATAAGTAAGGCCTTAGTATATAAAGGCAATCTAAAACACGATTAATAAATATTATATAATATACATTACATAGAAAAAGTCTTTACTGTATATTCGTGTATATAGGCGTTAATGATTTTCTGAATTCTATGTCATTACTAGTAGATCCTCTAAGTCCTAGACGCGGTGAATGGAAGACTAAAAAATTATTAATATTTTAAAAATAACTGTAAATAAAGGGAATAGAGTATATTATAAATATAAAATAAAAATGGTTAAAGAATATAATAGCTTAGTTCTTTGTAATATAGATAGTTTTTTGTTTATATTTTTTATTGATAAAAATAAGTGATATAGATGGTTGAATCATATATATTTGTTATAAGTGTGTGATATCTAATAAGGATATCAGCCTTGTAGTTGTTAACTTAGCTATGGGGAGATTTTTTTATGCAAAGGATTCAATTTAATTATGCATTATGTATGAGGGTCATAATCTTGTATGTAATTAGTTAGTCATTGTACGCGAATAACTAATAAATTCACTAGTATCTTGCAAAAAATAACACAAACAAGACCTCATTAAATGGTAGACTGTACACATAAATTCTGCCCCTCACTTTATCACACTAATCACCAACTCATCTACAAAATTAACCTCAATGATAAATTAGACCCTCCCTAATTCAATACAGTAATTGGGACCCCCTACCACAACGCAAATTTAAATATTTTGAATCCCTTTGCATAATAAAATCTCTCACAAAAACTCATTATAATCAATAATAACATAGGCTGAATACTCTTTAGATATCACCACCTTTTAACTAAAATTATATTATGATATCACCACACCTGTTTATTCAAAAAAAATCTTAACAAAACATACGTAATTAGACATTATATTCTTCTTTAACCATTTAGTATTATATTTAAACTATTCCCCTTATTCACAGTTTTTAAATTAACATATTTAGTCTTCCATTCACCGCGTTGGAAAGGACAGATAGAGATTTCAGTTGTGTGCATTAAGTACAGATACCTCATAATAACAGAAAAGACTTTTTCTTATGTTAAATATATATATGTTAATATTTATTCCAGTGTTAAGATACTTTATCCAAAGTTTCTCCAATATTTAATTTCATATATAATATATAATATATATAATATATATATATATATTTATATTTATTTATATATATATATATATTAAATATATATATTATATTATATATATAATATATTATATATATATATATTAAATATATTATAATATATATATTATATATATATATAGTATAATATATAGATATGATTTATATTTATATATTAGTTCGTGTGTGCGCGTATATCCAGGGGGGGCCAGTATGGCGGTTCATCAATGGCACTCTCCCACGAAATTTTTTATAAAACTAAAGCATTTATATAAGTTGATCATATCCTAGTATTATAATATATATATATATACACAAAATATCTATACTTTTTTAAATTATTAGATATATATATAGTATATAATATATTATATAATTAATATATATATATATATTATTATATATAATATTATATATATATATATATATATTAATAATATATATATATATTATATATAAATACAAATGAATTGATTTTAAACATTTATATAAATTTATTATATTCTATATAATTATATTTTATGATATTATTTATTAATATACGGTATATAGTATATTATATATATATATATATATATTGCCCGTCCACATGAAATAAATCTTTCTAAAAATTGCGCGCCATATTTGAAAATGATTATCAACCCACAATCCACTGCTTAATAGATAGTGAACGAACAGTGTGAGTTAGAAAAATATTTTTAATAATTATTTGGGTATTGGATATATTATAAAAAAGAGAGAAAAGCAACTTCAACCATTACTCAATAGATTCGAAGCGTGTGAGGAAAATTTTCGAGATATTTTCAATCTCCACATAAATTACATGAATCTGAGAACTACTCATACAATTTTTAAAGGAATTATCCTGTTATGAAAACTTACATAAAAGATTATTTTAACATTGATACTTCATCATGAAATTTTTCGTAAATACATCAATGTTATTTTATATAATATCTTAAAAATACATATGACTCCAATTTTATATCAATATTATATTTTTTATATTTTTTATTTCTTTATTTTTTGGTTTTTAGTATAGTAATATCCTATCATGATTTTAGTTCCTACTATAACATGTTCCAGTAACAATTGATTATTTGTAATATTACTAAATTATCTTTATATTCATTTATGATAACGAATCGTACATCAAAATGTAGCTAAATAACTACTTGGTTGCTAAATTGCTCCAAAGTTGAAAGCCTTACAGTAATGGGACTTGGGCTTGATATATTGAGTTGGCATTATTGCTTCCCAACAGTTATTGACTACGCTCTAGTCTTATATTGATGATGAAATCTGCATTTTCATCTTCCTCTGTATCTGCATTTGCATCTGCATCTGAACAGAGAATTTGCCGGATATCAGCATAATCATTTTAATGAGTAGAAATTATTTGTTATGTTGCCTTTATTGATACTGATATTACAGGTATGTATCTTAATAATGTAGCGTCAGTGAAATGAATCAAAGTCTTCTTATTCTCGATACTTAGGTGAAAGAAAATAGGTTGTTTTATTGTTATTTTTAAAATCGTTTTTTTCAGGTTGAAGAAAATTACTTTAAATGTTAAGAACTTGTAGTTAAATGGTTTGCTAGAACGCAATTATTCCTGTAAAATATTTAAGTATAACATTTTATTTCCAGCAGCTCCACCTATGAGTGAGTTTGGTTTACTTTTATTATATATATATATGAGGGTAAATAAATTGATCGATATACGCGCTTAGTTTTTCCCCCGTAAGTGCATCAGCAGGCAAATATTCTTATATTAATCTTATTATATATACTGAAAAGGATACTCACGATTTATATATAATTCATTGCCACCACACACTCGCGCTCCCTCTTGATATCAAAATTCCTTGTAGATTATCCCTCCACGAAAAGTTTTTATGTGTATACTGATCACCGGGTATATATATTATATAGATATATATATATATATATATATATATATTATATATATATTGATTATAAAAATGGATATATTTATATCTAATATATATATATGGGTATTTATTACATCTGTTGAGTGAAATTCGCGCCACAACCAAAAACTTGTGTACTCAATCTGCTACTCTTGCGCCACGAGGTAGTTATCAGGTTTGCGTATATTAATAAAAATATAATATTTTTTATCTTTTTTAGTAAAATTGTAATAAACTAAGAACCTCTATGCATAGCAGGCGCAGGCTATAGTGTATGCATAGCGGCAAAAACAAGATCATGATTAAAGTAGGCTCTTGATTATTGCGATAGAAATGAATGGATTACAATGAACAGAGAAAGAAGGGATAGGAGAATGCCCGCCATACTGTTCCCTTAAGGGGATAATATTTATTATATTCTGATCATTTTCTTGCTATAACTATTATGAACAACCATAATTTTTTTATTCAAAGGTTTTAATTTTATAAACTTCACTTGCATGATAAAGAATTTCATATGCAATTATGTTTTAATA
>JABUQX010001416.1:0-7500 GCA_015478945.1 Trachelipus rathkii
TTTCATTTAACTACAGAGATAGAAAGAATATTATAGATAGAAGTAAAAATATAGAAACATGTAATGGCAAGTATTTTTTTTTTACATTATAGTGAATCAATATTTTCAAAACTATATAAATATTTATTTAATCTTATCGATAGATATAGTCACTACATATGGGCCTTTCCCCTAAAGGATATAACCTATTAATGTGCTCCTAAATGCTTAATTTACTCGGCTATTACTTCTACTTTCTTCGGTTATCTTAATTTATTTCTTATACATTATTTTTTCTCTTATTTTTTTAATAGTTTCCAATAGCTTCTTAGCTACTATGGGTATACTAGCTATAACTCATTAAAATCTATGATTTGGTATTAACTAGTTATTAAGATAAGCTGTGATATCTTAAATTGAATTTAATAAATCATATAGGACTTTCAAAATCATAAGCGTTGTCACTAAGTTTATAAGAGAGATTTATATTAGTAGGCGGAGTTGCTAATGGCGGTTGTTATACCTGTTTTCCGCTGCGTTTAAGACTCGATGCGAATTGTATGTGTTGATATATTTTCTGGACGAAGTTTCGCTAATTTATTTATTGTGCTTTGTATAAAAAAAATAATATAGTAATTATAGTATGTTATGTGTATAAGTTTTTTGTGAATGCTACGATCTGACATTAGGGTCACTTTATCCGTGAAAAGTTATTAGAAAGAAACAAGATACATCAGAATCTATTTGGGTGCTCTATTGTGATAGATTAATTCGTTTTATTATAGGGTTGTAGCTCAATTTGTTTAAAGTCATTATTTGTAATTTTAATGCGTTTTTATATTATATATGGTTTATATAACAATATTAATTTTTGTTATTTTTACTTATTTTATTTTAGTTTCCTCGATTCAAAATTTTACTTAGTTTTTAATAGATTTTATTATGTATTCTTTTATTATATTGTGAGTGTATTAATCCTTTCCTGTTCAAATTCAGTGATGAGCGAAGAAGATATATGAACAGAAAAATATTTGATCTAATAATGGTCAACAGTTTGAAAGAATATTTATTAGAATCAAAACCTCTGCTCGTTTCCAACCTTTCATCACGTCCCAGCAAATCACTTTTGAACATCTAAAAGTACTTTGAATGTAAAGTATAGTGCTGTTTTAATAATTAAAAAAAAAAATCAAACAAAATTAAAAGGAACCAGTTCAGTACGTGTAAATAAGGTAGACACTTACGTGTACACGACTACTATGTCTATAAGTATGCCACCTGTTTGTTATTGAAGTAGTTGTGGGTTACTATGATTTGAGATAGTGCTCATATAAATGCTCAATGGAGGAAGTTAACTATTAATATACTTGAGTAAATTATATGTATAGAGTATAAAGACTCGTACAATAATGTATATTATATAATAATGAGAGAAGATAATATTACATATATTTGAAAGACTTAATCTAGCCGCATTCATAGACGGGATTATAATGTAGTAAGACGACTTAAGGTATTATAAGTACATCTAGACTAATTTTATTGGTGTGGCTCTAAATTTTGTTCCTGAGTTATGGTTTATACTCATTATATACCTCTTAACTTATTTACTCATACTCTATATCCTATAATAATATTTTAGGTCTTTAATGAGACTTATGATACTTAGAGATCTACCATTCTTCTCATCCGTACAGCTGCATCGGCCAACAAAACTTTAAAAGTTACCTCAAAACGCATGTAGATAGATTATAAGAACTTAAAAAAACTTACTTTAATAACTAAAAATATATAGGTAAAACATATAGAAACTCTATTATGTTTATATAACTATATTATATTCTGGTAGAATTATTCTAACCAATTTCGATATATTTATTTCCACCTGTATCACCTTTTTTTTTTTTCATATACCTTTTTTTATTCCTAGTAATTTCTGATTCCCTTGAATTTCTCTAATCTCCTGAAATTCTTTTTTCAAATCTTTATAACTCTCTTTTCCCCTGGCTTAAATCTTAACTCTGTGTAAATCGAACTCAAACCTTGTAGTTTAGCTGAGATATTACAACTCTCAAATAACTTTATTTCGAAACTTTTGATACAATTTAGCGCGTGACTAATAGTTTGATAGAGTTAATACTGATTGGTTGAAAACTACTAACAGATTGTCTTTAAAAGAACAAAGCATAAATACATAGCATAAACTGATGAGATAGGTCCTGTATTTTCCCTTTTTAACTACTCTTTCCTCCAACCCATTATGGAAGTTTTTTATTACCGTTTCCTAGTTATCTTAAAATCCCTACTGTAAAGAAAAAAAAAATATTTTCTGGAAGAAATGCCTGACTATTTCTCACATATGATCAAACTTAAAACTTAAGACTGCGTTGCACACTTCCCTCTCTTCCCACTCCGGTCATCTACTTAATCATATATTGAGAGCTGGGTCATGTACTCCATCTGCCATTTAGAGAATAATGTTGAAGAAAATGTGAAGATAACGGCTCCAATAATTTATACACCTAAATTCAGTCAATTTTATTAGCCTTATATTGTTTGTAAATACCAAACTATAAGAACATGCATGAATGGAAATATATATGTCCTATAAAATAGATATGCTATAATATTTTATCCTAATCCATACTAATATTTTTTTTCACTCTACTAATAATAGGTATCACTGTTATTTGATTTGCCTCCTCTTCCGTCGTTTTTGTATCTTTCTTTGGCAATTTTGCTTTCATTCCGGGATAAGTGTGTAATTGGTACTTGTAACCATTTTCTTCCCTCTCCCATTTTATCTTATTCCTGGCGGGGTATCAATCATAATGCCCATTATCCTCACTATCCCCATTGCTTTTCTCACCGTACTCTCTTTACTTCAAAATGCGGCTTTGAAACAATAGTTTGTTAGCAATAAATCCATATTGCGAGACAGTTTCATTTGAATGATGGTTATTAAAACCATGCTAGTGTTAATTACAGTCAACCGATAATTTATTGACGCTGCCTCAGCAAAACATCGATATATCCCGATGGTGTTATGAAAAACTTTCATCTGTAAAATCCGGAGCAACTTGTCCTTTTATTTGAATTCAATGTAGATTTATTTCCTACGTTAATTACTGTCCACTCTAGGCGGGTTGCTTCTTTCATTCTGGATCTCCCTTTAATTGGTACTATCACTTCCTGGTCAGCTGAAACTAGCTACACCTATCTCACTGGAGTCCCGTTGTCTGATTACGCTGTTACAGCGAAGAATCTTCAAAACCTCTCATAGGGCTCGTTGGTGGAAATCAGAGATTTACCCGAGTGTTGAATTTTTTTGTATTTTTTTTATCTCCTCGGGACTATACACGTTAGCTATATTCTCAGATAAGCTTTCCGACCATGGGCCTTGGTTTTGGTAAAGTATTATTATTTACGGTTAGATAGTTGGTAAAATTTCACGGTGAGGTAAAAACTATTGCGCACTCAGTAATAATTTGAGGCAAAATATGTTTAACTTAATGCTACGCTAATGTATATAACTATGTACAGACGTTAAGAAATTATTAAATATTTCTATTCCCAACTTCAGATGTGTGCTATTTACACAAAAATATATGTTATAAAATTTTTATAGCGGAGAGGTATTCTCGTCAGCAGCATCAAGTTTTCGCTTCATACTCGCCTAGATATCATTTATATCAAATCTTCATGCAAACTTATTTAGTTGTTGATTTGTTTACCTAAGTTTTTGAAACCCGTATAGGTTTTATTGACTATAATATTTTCTTATAATTTTATTTATTATATTATAATATGTTATATTTATTATATTTATCTTATATATATATACTTATTAATTAATATAATATTTGATTTATATTATTATTATTATATTATTAATATATATATATATTATATATTACACTTATATATATATTATATATATAAAATATATATATATATATCATTATTATTATATATATATATATACTATTTTTATATTATTGTTATATATATTATGGGTTGACTGTGAATATATATATATTTGAGTTTTATTTATGACCCAATCAATAATTTTTCTGTTTTATGAGTATGCGCTTATTACGTTTATGTATGTGGTATATTATTGTTATTTTTATGTCAAGGAAATAAATTATGGAGGTTGCTAGAAGTGATTTTTTGTTGTTATATTTATATAAGTATAAGTGATTATATTAATTTATAATGGGCATGAAATTGTCTTAGTGAAATTGATTTGTAATATTTTTTATTTATTTATTATTATGTGTATGTATTTTTTTTAATGCTTATGAAACTGTTCATCTATAAACTTTCTGCGTTAATTTTATATTTCTTAAAGTTATTTTTTTTCTCTTTTTTCAGTGTTAAGTTATGTTTTAGAGCTTTAAGGGTTTTCAAGGACATCTACGCAGTACATCGTTACGATTTTTTGATTTTATCTTTAAGTCGGATCTTTTTCCTTCTTGCTAGGTGGCCAATGACAATCTTTTATCTCCTCTCTATCTTATTTCCTAAATTTTATGACTCACTCTCTACTTACGAAGGTATCTTCACGACTAAAACTGTTGAATTTATACCATTCCTATAATTTAGTACCTTCCCATCTGGGGTGAGCAATCATGCTTTGGTTAGAGTGTAACTTACCTACGTTTCGGCCTCTCTCCTAATTAAATTAATAAGTAATTTTTGACTTTGAGCAGCGGCATTTACTTTTGCCTATAAACTGAATCTTGTGCTTTATTATCCTCATATAATTATCTTTTTTTCAAAGCGTAAGTTATATAATAATTGTATATTTAAATTAATTACAGCTCACTCTTATTCATATTTTTAATATTAATCTCTCTCACTTCTGACTCTCCTTCAATGTCCATTTTATTTTTCAAATCACTTTATCTTCTTCTTATGCAGTAACTTGGCTTTCCGAGAAGTCCCATTCCCATAATAATAACAATCAATCATTGAGAAGATACTAACAATACTGAAACTAGGTGTCTTGCCGAATATGATCAGCCGGACACGTGATCGATCAAAGTGAAGGAATAATTATACATTGGTATATATGAGTATTATCCCCAATGTAATCCCTCTCCTAAACTCAAAATCCTAACGGTTATCCTCTGTCAAACTCACCGGTTTAGAGGTCTCCTGTTAAAGATCTTGAAGCCTCTTTGATTTTGAGTCATAACGCAATTATTACTTCTTTATTATACAACATTTCGAACACAACTAAATTGGTTGATAATTTTATCATAAATAATAATAATAAATGCAGTCGATTTTCTTACGTTTTAATGTCCGTTTATCTCTCTACCATTAATATTAAAGAATATATATCTTGATTTGATGCTCCCTGATTAGTAAGGTAATTATCAAATTTTTTTGCGCTATAAATATCATTTGTTTTTACTATGAACAATGTGTATACTAGGGTACTTTATTTCTACATTGATATGTTTTAGTTTTGTTTTAGTAGTGTATTGGATCTCTTTATAATCTGAGTCGTTTTTTTGGTTAGCCTTAATTGATCGTTGGTTGTTCAGGTAGGTAAGTATTTATGTTGGTTCACTCTTATATTGTTCTGTTTCCTTTTACTTAGCTTAAGTTTTTGTGGCCATATATAATAGTTTTATATTTTTTTTAATGTTATTTAACTTTTCAGCTTTATATTTTAGGAATGTTTTTTTTTTCTTGGTATTTTTGATTATTGATTTGAATTATATTTCAATATTTGGTTTTATTTTATTATTGCCTTTTACCTAGCCTATTGCATCATGATCGTATTATATATTATATATATAATATATATATATATATTATAAATGTTGAAACAATACATATGCACAACTGGCATTATTATAAGTGAATAAATGTTAAAAAGGCATGTATCTATATTACTGAACTCTTATTAGAAAATAAACAACTTGGATATCTTTCGTAAATTTTCCTAGAGTCGGTGTGGATCCTACTATTTTTCCTCTCTCTCTCTCTCTCCCTTCGACATTTCTGACCGGCCCGACTTTCGGCTTTTCATCAAAAATTTTGTCTGGAGATCAAAACTGTCTTCCCTTTCTCTCTCTAAAATAAATAAAAGATTATTAGCAAAACAATAAACATATTCCAACAAGTGCCTGTACATCTCGTGCACAGGGCTTACGCGACATGCATTATGTAGTGTATCCGGATGTGCCTATGGTTTAGACGACATGCTTCTCTTAAGACTTATTGTGTACCATGACTTTTCGGGATTACCAGCTATCATGAATGCTTTTGGCCCCCTCTGGAGGTTCGACCCTCGACCTCCGGGGATTAATTCAAAAACTACAGAAAACTCAAACTGTTTATGCTATTCTTTTTAGTATTTTTATTGTTGGGAAAAAATGCACCTACCAATTCTGACCTTTTCCACTCTGTTTGACTCTAAAATTTTAAACAAATGAAACAAACCAAATTTGAAAATTAGATCAAAAACTAATTGCATTCCTATATAATTTTTTGAAGCGCTATTACAAATGGGGATACAGTCCTGTACCCAAGTATCTATATATATCTATATATATATATATATATATATATATATATATATATTTATTTTTTTATCTATATTATAAAAAATATATATATAATATATAAATATATATATATATATATATATATATATATATATATATAATATAATATATATATTATATATATATATATAATATATATATATAATATATATATATTATTATATATTAATATTACCCAAGTATCTATATATATATATATATATATATATATATATTTTCTAGACATATATATTATATAGGTGCTTAGCGTTTTAAAACTTTTTATGTCGGTCATTTTTTCTTTTCTTAACTTAATGAAAACGGATATTATTACTTTATATTAAGATTTTACAAACAACTATATAAAGAACAACAAAGATCTTACTTTTCCCTTAAAAAAAAATTTTAAATGAATTTTTGCGTGCTTCCTTTGGTTGGAATGAGATTAATTTAAAACTACTCTTGCAGGAATACGAGAAACTCTACAGTTTTAAACTCATTCACCAAATCTTAATCCACTACCTGAAAAATCTAACAATATATTATAAAATGCAGATGTATAATTTAAATTAGGCAGAACATGGAATACGCATAAAACATATATATATATATATATATCTTTAATAATTTATAGTATATATATATATATATATATATATATATATATATATTATATATAATATATATATATTAAAGATTTGGACGGGAACGAAATCCGATATCTTCCTTTTTAAAGGGATGGGATTACCGTTAACTTAAAGACACGCACCTTGAATATAGACAATGTCCATCTTTCTGACTCAATAGTTTTCGGGTGCTTTGTAATATATATATATTATATATATATATATATATTATAATATATAATATAATATATATATATATATATATATATATAATATATATACTATATATATATATATATATATATATATATATATATATATCTATTCAG
>JABUQX010001416.1:15000-20000 GCA_015478945.1 Trachelipus rathkii
GTTTCCATATAGAGACTTACTTGGCTTTGGCAATATATTTTTTTGTTAGGCAACAGCAAAAGCGTGGTTTTAAAATTGAAACAAGCTTTCTAAGGAAAAGTTCGATTACTTGTGACTTGTGAGTTAAAAAATGTAGCAGTCGCGTTACCTCAGTGATTAAACTTAATATTAACTAACGATGAAAGTATGGTGGACGAGATTAGAGTTGAGGAGAATTTAGGACTTAGTGACCATAATATAATTAGATTTAATATGAATGAGATATCTGGGTCCAAATTACAAGTTAATAAGGAAAAGATCTTACATTTCCGAAATGGCGATTTTACCAAATTTCGAGACATGCTTATTACAACTGACTGGAATAAAGAGTTTAAAGACCAAAACTGTTTTATCATGTGGGAACATTTAAACAAATATTAACGAATATTCAGTCGGTATGTTTTAAAGATAAACCCATTAGGATGGCAAAAGAAAACCTATTTGGAGGAATAGAGAGATAAGAGAGAAAATCAATGAAAAGCGTAGATGTTTTAAAATATTCAAGGGTAGTAATAGGGAGGATGATTTAGAAAATTATAGGAAAAATAAAGGAACTTACCATGCAATAAGAAAGGCAAAGAGAGATGCAGAAATTAAGGTTAGCAAGGTATATTGTAATAAAGTGGAGCCTCGAAGGATGTTTTTTCAGCTTTTATAAATTTAAAAAGTAAGAAAGGGCAATTGGTCCAATTAAAATTGATGCAAAATTTAGTGAGTTCAGATAAAGTTGGTCATGAGCGAGTTTCTTCAAATGCTATATTTGCTTCAGTGTTTACTGAGGAAAGATTAGATAATAGTGTGGAGACTAATAGTTCTTGTATGCATGTAACAAATTGACTTACAGAATTTGAATTTGACGTAAAAGACATTATACGTTTACTAGACCATATTGATCCAAGTAAAGCTGCAGGCCCTGATGGTATATATGGTAGAATTTTGAAGGATGTAGTATCATCATTGCAAAGGCACTGTATTTGATTTTTAAGGCGATCTATAACATTTGGTGAGGTACCAGAATGACTGGAAAACAGCATATGTTGTACCTATTTATAAGAAAAGTAGTAAGGAAGATTGGGAAATTATAGCCAGTTAGCTTAACATCTCAGGTTGTAAAGGTTCTGGAAATGTTACTGAAAGGTCATATAGTGAAATATTTAGAAGATAACAAGGATATTGTATGACTCCAGCACGGTTTCAGAAAGAGTTGGTCATGTCAGACAAACCTTTTAGAATTTTTGGAATACTTTACTGACTGCATCCACCAATGGGATCCAGATTGATAATTGCTGTTTAGCCGTCAATGGAATGCCTGCGCTAAGGCGTTCCACATAAGGCTGGTCAACGAAGTTATTGCAATGTGGTATAGGTGGACTGGTACATCGGTGATTAAAGAGTGGTTGTGGAATAGAAAACAGTGTGTACAATTAAATGGCCAATATCATCATGGGAAATAGTGAAGAGTGGTGTCCCAATCAGGGGTTCAGTGCTGGGACCACTATTGTTTCTCCTTCATATATTTAAAAGATTTAAGACGCAGGGAACTTTAAATGCAAGGGTAGAGTGGCGGAGATTTATATAAAGTGGCACCTCAGTTAGGAATAGGTGAATTATGTAATATAAGATTCAAATATGATCTTGAGTAAACTTCTTGGTGGGCGAATAATGCAAAGATTCTTTTAATAGTAAAAAGTTGTAAGGTTCTTCAACCTAGGTTACTAAATAAAAGTTTTTTCAACTTCAGATATGAATGGAGAATTGGCTTGAGTCTGTCGATCAAGAAAAGATTAGGTGTGATTATAAGCGTAATTTGAAAAGTAGCTAATCAGTGTTTGGCAGCAAGGAATAAAGCTAATAAGATGCTGGGGCATAATTAAATCGAAAATGTTGTTTCAAGTGCAAAGGAAGTAATAAGTAAAACTGTATAATAGTGCTTATGTTAGGCCAGTAATAGTTAGTTATTGTGCACAGCAATTTGCGGGCCCCTTTTAAAGAGAAGACTTAGATATGTTAGATGAGAGTGCATAACGTAGACACAGGATGATTTCTGGGTTTAGAGGTAAGAGCTATGAAGGAGAGGCTGAAGGAGGTTAGGAGATGCTTTTTCTGTAGAAAGGACAATTTCTCAGAGGATGATACAGAGTCTACAAAATTTATTTGCAATACTATTGATAATATGTATATGACCAAGATAGAGATTATTAACTGAACACGCGCGCGCTATCAGTGTGAACGCAGGAGGCATAATAAGAAAATTAATTGAGAAAGCATGCCATCTTGACATAAGAAAGCATTCTTTCAGTAATAGGGTTGTTAAATTTTGGAATGGTTTGCCACAGGAGGTTGTTGAGTGTGACTCGATTGCAACATTTAAGAAAGGACTGGATGGGTATATGGATGGTTTGGGTATCATATAGTATATTTTGACTAAGCCAAATTGGCTGGTTCTTAGTTACTGTAGTTATTAAGGTTAATTGCATGTTACTATAAAGTTATTAAAGCTGTAGTGTGGTTAGCACGTATATACTTTAGATATAGTTTTTATTTATTTTTTTATGTTTAGGCTTAGAGCGTTGTTATAATAGTTTGAAGCCCTAGGGTGCTTTGTGGAGTTGCATGAGCGTGTTTAGGACTTTGTGTATTGTGTATATAATGATTGACAAGCCCTAGGGTGCTTTGTAGGTTTGCATGAGCATGTTGTTTGGTGATTGGTTCTGTTGGCTTAACTGGGACAGTCTTGATAGGCCCATGTGGCTTCTTACGACTTTTTATTTCTAATGTTCTAATGATTTATATAATGATTGTTTCCTCTGTCTTTATAAGAAGTAAAAAGGGTTTGATAAGTATATTATGTTAATTAAAAATAGTTTAGTTCAGGTCTAATAAAAATCTTACCTTATTATTGATAGAGTAAACAGTTGTCCAAGCTTGAATTTGGTTAGGTTCTAAAGTATCAAGCTAGACTTAATTTTTATATTCTGACTTTAGCGGGTCCAGCTGTTAGGTATTTTCTATCTATTCTATTTAATTCTAACCCACCTCTAATTTAATCTCCCTAACCTGATATTAAGTTTTGGAACAAAACACTCTTTAAATGTTAGATAATATCTGACAAAAGCTAGGAACTAATAAATACATTTTCTTTTACCCAAATAAAGCCTTTAACAAACAAGGCTTCTCTCCAAGTTTACTTTTTTTGGAAATTTTATTAAAACTATTCATATTATAAAATTACATGGTGAGTTGTGCTTATTTTGTTAAAATTTAAGCTATTAGGCTAGGCTTATTACTTTAAAATAGACATAACCCTCATTTTAGAAGTGAGCAGTTCACTTAACTGCTCTTATTGCACATTTAGAAAGTTCCGAAAGGAATAATCCTTTTAAAAAATATATACAACTATATTTCTTTTTAAATATATAATATATATAAATATATATATATATATATTATATATATATATATATATATAATATATATATATATATAATATATATATATATATATATTAGGGATGTAACGGAACCAGGTCCGGCCTGAACTTCCGGCCGAACCTCGATTTTTTGGAAGTTCCGGTTCCGGCCGGAACTAACCGGAACTTTCTACTTTTTCAAATGTCTTTCTTAATAAAATTCAGTAATTGATTTGTCATTTATACAGTGTTATGATTATGCATAAAAAATAATATTGAAAATTGATATACAGTCGTCCTCGTAGAACGCGGGTGAGCTTAGTTTCCTGACCCCCCCGCGTTATAGGCGACATCGCGTATAACTTTAAACCCCTGAAAAATCATTAATTTTAAAATTTTTAGCAGCAGTATTTTATTTATCCTTAATAATAATTGAATAAATTTGCAGATACAATGTTATTTACAGAACAGTATATAAACATATTTTATTTACTAGTTAATTAGTAGGATATTTATTACATTACAGTACAGTACTCTACATATCTTAAAATGAGTCAAAAAGTTTTTTAGTTTTTTTAAATGAAAAAATATACAATGTAAAAACCTTTAAAAAATTTTGAGATAAAATTGTTTTTATATATTTAATTGAATAGCCTGAGGACTGTAATATAAAATTTTAAAGTTTAGCCAATTGAGCACAAAAATAGTTTCTTTCAAATTGTAAATGAAGTTGAAGGTGTAAGAGATAAAGGCAGTCCAGAATCTGTAGGTTTTATTGGGCTGTCTTTTTTGAGAAATACATCGTTAGGTAATTGACGCTTTTGCTTTTTTAGCTCACCAAATATTTCTTTTTTTTTTTTTTCATTTCATTATCTTAACATATGTATGTATTATTTTTATTTTATTTTTTGCAATTTTAATTTTAATTTTTATCTTTTTAACAATTTGTTTGCAATTTAATTTATTTTTATAATTTTCTTTTTCTTTTTTTCTTTTTATTATCTTGCCAACCGCGGTATAGCAAGATCGCGTTCTATAAGACAGCGTTCTACGAGGGACGACTGTATGTGAACAAATATCATGATAAAATGACCTTCGACTCCATTACTTTCGAAAACTTTAAATATGAAACAATATTTTCACACTCAAACGGGTAGCTTTAATACTCTAGAACGGGGTTGGGGATATTTTTGATTTTTTTGAGATTTTTTTATTTATTTTATTTTTTTAGACACAAATTGCTTTTTTAATTATTATTTTTATAAAATTATATTCCTAGCCCTGTTATAACCTAATTATAATCCTCTGTAAATATAAATTCCTTAGTTTTAATTAACTTATTTAATTATATATAATATATATATATATATATATATATAATATATATATATATATATATATAATATATATATATATATATATATATATATATATATATATATATAATATATTTATATATATATATATATATATATTATATACTGTATAATATCTGAGTACTCTAATTTTATTTATTTCTTTATTAAAAATGACTTGAAACAACATTGATGAA
>JABUQX010001416.1:22500-27500 GCA_015478945.1 Trachelipus rathkii
ATTATATATATTATATATATATATTATATAATATATAATATTTATAATACGTTTGTAATTAATAATTACTACTTCATTATCTATATCGAATGATGTATCTTTTTCAGTTTTCCACTAATAAACCCTTAAAAACGTCGTCTGGCAAACATATAAAGTTCATTTTTTTTATTTCGGCCAAGATTTAAGGGGACAAGGCCCCCTGCCCCCTCCTGATACGCCCATGATAGCAGTATTGTTTACAAATGCCAGTGACCCGACGGCTCGCTCGGGACGTTTCCAGCGTACTCAAATTTCCTGTTCTCTGATTGGTTAATGTAATTTTTTTCAATCGAGCGCTTCCGAGTCGATTTTGCACACGGGCTGCACTCGGCTTCTGGAAACGCAGCTATAGTATATTCCTTTTTACTTAATAAATTTATTGAACCGCTTATCCAAATTTGGTTGCAGGAACTAAGAGCTCACAGTATGGATATGAACAAGATGACAGATACTTCTAAAGAGACTACTTGTGTAATCAGACAAGTTTTAAGTAGAAAATAGCTGCGCTTCCAGAAGCCCGAGTGCAGCCAGTGTGCAAAATCGACTCGAAACGCTTCGAATTGATAAAATTGCATTAACCAACAGAGGAAAGAAATTTGAGTACCTGGAAACGGGCGAGCGCGCCCGTCGGATCAAGCTGGCAATTGTAAGCAATACTCTTATACTTATATGTATCTATTTTATGAAATGATACGATATATAGTATCCTTAATATAAAAGTTAACCAAAATATTAAAAAACTTTTGCAAGTCATTTCCGACAATGTTTTTGTAAAAGATTTGTTGTAAACAAAGTATTCTTCTGCGCAGCCCGCCCGTTTATTAATCCCGAAATCGAGGATTTAACAACGGGAGCCTGACTGTAACGTTTACGTGACGTAAGATGTGCGCAAACGGGCTCTGGAAACGATGCATGTTGTGCCCGCCCGGGCTGCAGTCGGCTTCGGAACGCAGCTTATGTAAGGTGTAGCTGAAGTCGAAAAAGTTCTGGCTTCCGCCGGAACTTTGTTCAAGGTTCCGCGAAAGTTCCCGTCCGGCCGGAACCAAAAATTATGGTTCGGTAATCCCTAATATATTATATATATATATATTTATATATATATATATATATATATATATAATATATATTATATATATATTATATATATATATATATATTATATATTAATATATATATATATACTATTTAATAAATTAATAATATATATATATATATTATATAATATATATATATATATATATATATAATAATATATATAATATATTCATATATATATATATATAAATATATATCATATATATATATATATATATATATAAATATATTATATATATATATATATATATAATATATATATATATATTATATAATATATATATATATATATATATATATATATAATATATATATATATATATATATATATATATATATATATATACATATATATATAATAATGTGATATATATATAATATATATATATATATATATATATATATATATATATATATATATAATATATATATATATATATATATATATATATATAATATATATATATTATATATATAAATATATATATATAAGATCATGTCTATTATCTGTGAGTGAGTTTATCTATATATATATATATATATTATATAATATTATTATTATAAATATATATATATAATATATATATATATTAATAATATATATATATATATAATATATATATATATATATATATATATATATATATAAAAATATATATATATATATATAATATATATATATAATATAATATATATAAATAATATATATATATATATATAATATATATATATATATATATATATATATATAAGTATATATATATATATATATATATATATATATATATATATAACTATATATAGATCATGTCTATATCTGTGAGTGAGTTTTATCTATATCAATTGCATGGATCCGAACACATTTTTATTTGTTAAAAGTCAAAATAAAACTGTATTGCGATAAAGTCAAAATAAAGCTGTATTATAATAAAAGAGCCTCACACCTTTAAATATTATTAAAAAACAAAGTTTTAAATCTATGTTAACCTAACGTAACCTTACTACCTAACCTAACCAAACTTATATTAGTGTATAATTTACTTCACTTTCCATTATTTCAATAAACAAATTTTCACAACTAAAAAATGCTGCTAATAAAGTTATATAAATATTAGAGAAAAAAAAGTTTAAACTTTTTTAGCTATGCGCGCTGTTGTACAATTTGTTCGATAACGTAAATTATGAAAAAAAAAATTACTTCGGATACATTAGTCGCAGATAACTAGACGTGAGCATATATATATATATATATATATATTATGTAAATATTATATATATATATATATATATTATATATATATATATATATATATAATAATAATATATATATATATATAATTATATATATATATATATATAATTATATAATATATTATTAAGGTAGAACTTTATGTTATAACGATGGCAATAAACTTATTAAAGCTTGTATGTGTAAGTGTACATTTTCACCGCAAAATTTGCTGCCAAAAAGTGAAACATATATAGCAAATGTTTATTTTTTTAATAACAAATATTTCTAGTATTTATTGTGGCAAAAAAAGTTTAAAAGGATAATGCTTAATATTTTATATAAAAGTTACTTAATTATTTTATGTTCAAATAGGCCACAAAGAGGAGAATACCATTTAAGAAGGGGATGAGGTATTTGTTTGTTATAAACCAATTACAATATTGCTTACATTTCAACTTAGACAAATGAAGGCGTGGCTTTCTTTCGAACACAGACGTTGAAAATTTTGATTTTGGAAGAGCATATCCGCAATTTGACCGATAATTTCCCTATCTATCTGATCTAATGTATGTTAATAAAATCAATGGACTGGTTTGAAAAATAAAATAGGCAATCATTATTAAATGGAATGTTTGGCTTTTAAAACCATTAAGTAGGAAATTCTAGTCATAATTGATAAGCATTGACTGCAATATGATTTAAAATTCTAGAATTGTTTTGCAAAAATGTAAAGTTGCTTTGGTGATATTTAAAATGAAAGTTTAAAGCCAATGCAATCAGAATAAAGAGAAAAATCTAAACTGGAGAGCATTGATAATTGGTAATAAATAGATAATTGAGTTAAATTGTTTAATTGAATTAGTAATGTTCTTGCAAGCACATTGTGGAGGAAGTTTGAGTTTATCAATGCTTTTCATTACTTATATAAGCTGTATATTCCAGTTATTTTTTGTTTATTAGTTTATTTACCTACTGATAAACACTTGGCTAAGAAAGTCTAGATCGTCAAGTTACTTTTTATTTAAATTAGATTATATTAATCTTATATATTTTAAATTTTTGTTTTATTTGTCCATTAACAGTTAAAGACATTTTTTGAAATCAAATTTTTTAGTCTAATAGCAAATTTTACAACTAGGCTAAAACTTAATTCAAGTTTAATTGGGGTTTTTGAAAACCATAGGTTATTAAGGCTGAGGCATTGTTAATTGGAGACTCTATGATACGATACTTAGATAGGACTTTTCAAAACACGGATAGAAGGAAACGAATGAGAGTATATTATCCAGGTGCCAGAGTGAGTGATATCGTGGATAGGATAGATAGAGAGATTTAGTATACATAAGTCGATTCAAATGTGACAGTGCATGTGGGTACAAATGATATAGGACATCGAAAGTCAAAAGAATTAATAGCGATTATAGGAGTTTGGATTCAGTAAGATGAAGCTAAGGGGAAGAAAGTGCCATGATTTCTTGGAATTTTACCTAGGTTTGGCCAGGTCCAGAATGGGGAAGCCGGGCTTTAGGTGTAAATGAAAGGGTTATAAAATTATGTGCGTCAGAAAATAATGGGTTTTTCAATTTGTTAACAGAATTTCTGGACAAAGATCTCTTTACAGAAGACAGGAGTAGTAAGGGGAGGGAGATCGACAGACGGCGAATATTCGGCGAATGCGGAATATTCGCCGAATACCGAATATTTTTTTAGTGCTTTTTTTTCGGGGTGTTTTACCTCCCCTTAGGGGGGTTTCCGTGGGTCGACGACGCGTTTTGACAACCGCAAGACCGGACCGCACAACGCCGGAACGCACCGATCGCGCCGGACACGCACAGCACCCACGCCGAGCGTCTTTTTTCGCGTTTCGCATGCTCGTTTTTTTTTTCTAAACTCATCTACTTCATTACCCCTTTTTTTTAGTTTCGTATATTTCACAATAGTTTCCATATCACGAATGTTATTCCATATAGTTACAAACAGGTTAATCTATCATTAGGCTTAAATACAATATCTTATCAAATGGAATCCTAATAGCCAATATGTTTAAATATATTCTCTTAAGGGGAGCGTTCAATCTTTGGCTGGGGCTGATCCCAGTTTTCAGCCCCACCTAAAAATGGACATAAAATTCACTATTTTCAGCTATTTTTGACATATAAACACCAAAATGTAGCTTTCTTTGCCCTCTAAAACGTGTTTTCTGGTGTTTTCTGTGACTGTTAGTCATTCTCGCAAACTTTTCAATTTTCAAAATCCTGTTTTCACAATTTCCTTATCAACTTTCAAAAGTTGATGGGAAATGACTTATCAAACTTGAAATATGCTAGATTGGTCAATTACCCATAATTACATAGAACATTTTCGATTTTTTTAGTTCTTTGCTCAGCGTTGTCCAATTTCCAAACCCATTTTTTTTGAATTTGAAAAGTGAAAAGTTAAAATATTTTTTTTCTACTCATCCGATCAACATCAAATTTTCAGGGCTTGTACAACCAGGCAAGATGCATCTTTTTTACTTAGATAATTTTTTTTTGTATATGCAATAGGTTTGGATTTGTTCTTGGAATAAATTTTCAAAAAATTTTTTTTTTGAAATTTTTTTAAAAATTTTCTTTTGAGTATACAAAAAATTAGT
>JABUQX010001416.1:32500-35000 GCA_015478945.1 Trachelipus rathkii
TTAATATGGTTTACCTAAGAAGCACGGAAGATAACAGTTAAAGTTAAATTAGAAACAAGAAGTTAAACTGAGTACGTTACTGAAGCCTTTCAACATTTAGAAGTTGAAAGTTCGTTATCGATCATACGAAAGTGAGAATATAGTTACAGTTTAAAAGTCATTCTCATTTGGAAGATTTATACGATCTAACATTGTGGGGAAGCCCCATTAGGACAAGATAAATAATAAGATCCAACTCGAATTGAGAATTGAGAATATTTTTGATCGTTTCTGTGGTCTCAAGACCTTAGTTCTTTTCTTAAATGTTGTGAGCAATTTGCCAGCATCAACATAGAATTTGCGAGAGTTATCATAAATATATTTTGGACTTTTCGGTTCTCCCGACTTTGAAATTTAAGTTAATTTCCTTTCATAGCAACTGAGTGAGGCTTTTGGTGATCATAATCAATATACCTTAGATTAATATATAACAATTAATTAACGTTTTAAAATATCTCTACATACTATTGAAATAAAGGAAAGGGAACTTAAATGGGCAAATATATGTATGTATATGTGGGGGATTTTTAAGAATTTTAAAATTAAATAAAGATTTTAATAGATAAGTGAAGAAAAAGTGTAGGAATAAATATAAATTGATAGAGGGTAGGTTTTAACTTTTATTTTATATTATCATTTTAACCTTTTCTTATTATTATTGTTGATATTGTGGGTATTTGGTGAGCGGGGTGGTGGCCTTAGGTGTTGGGAAGTGCCTAGGGTGGGGAGTCCCACAAAGCGTGCAGCCTGAGATATATAGAAGAAGGGAAAGATGGGGAGGAGAGAGGTAATTAGAGTGGGATGTATGAATGTGAGAGGGGTAAACGAGGATTTGAAGAGGGAGGAAGTGGGGTTAATGTTTGAAGAAAAAACTGAAACTAAGTTGAAGGGAAAGAGGGAGATGGACTTTGGAAAATACAAGGGTATGATATCAGGGGTGAACGAGAGAGTGAGGGCGAGGGAAGGGGTGGGAATAGTTATGAGGAAAGAGGTGTGGGATAAGGTAAGGTTGTGCAGCCAGGTGAGTTCGAGGATAATGTGGGTAAAAGTGAAATTCGGGGGGAAATGTGGGTTTTTATATGCGCATATGCACCAGTGAATGGAGCGAGGGAGGAGGAGAGAGAAAGATTTTGGAGTGAGTTGAATGAGTGTTGGGAAAGTTTCGGGGTAAATGATAAAATTTGTCTATTGGGAGATTTGAATGCAGGAAGTGGGAAAGGGGGGGGGTGGGAAGAAAAATAGGACCATTTGGGGTAGGGGAGAGGAATGTTAATGGAGAAAGTCTGTTAGAGTTGTGTGTCGAAAGAAGAATGATAGTGGGGAATACTTGGTTCAAAAAAAGTGAAAATCATAAGTATACATGGAAGAGTGAGATAACGGGGGGGAGGGCGGTACTGGATTATGTGTGTGTAAATGGGAAGGATAGAGGCAGATTACTAGATGTAAATGTATTTAGAGGGGCGGGGAGGGGGATATCGGATCACTACTTGGTGGTTGCTAGGATTAGGGTGGGAGGAGAGGTGATGGTTAGGGAAAGGGGAGAAAAGAGGAGAGTGGATAAAGGTAGAAAAATTGGAGGAGACAGTGTGTAAGAGGGAGTTCAGGAGAGGTATGGAGGATAGGTGGAGAGACGTGAGAGGGACGGGAATTGGGGAGGTGGAAGGGGAGTGGATGAGATTTAAAGAGGCAGTATGTGAAGAAGGCTAGAAGGGTGTGTGGAGTAAAAAGGGTGGGTGCAAGCAGAAGGAAAGGGAGTGAAATGGTGGAGTGAGGAGGTGAAGGAGGTGGTGAAAAGGAAAAAGGAGGCTTATGTGAAATGGTTGGGAGTAAGGAGAGAGGAAAAGTTGGAAGGAATTATAGAGGGTTAGAGTGGAAGCAAAGAGGGCGGTGGAGAGGACGAAAAGAGAAGAGCAAAAGATGAATGGTGTAGAAAAGTGACGGAAAATTTTGATCAGGGAGCAAGATGTTCTGGAAAGAAGTAAATAAAAAAAGGAAAAGAAGAAGGAAGGGGGTTTGGGGGAAGGATTAAGGAGGCAGAGGGAGTGGATAGGAAGGAGAGGATAGGTGAGGAATGGGTGGGGGAGATTTTCGTGATTATTGAATGAAGTGGGTGGGGGAAGGGAGGAAGAGTGCAAGAGGTGAGGTTGGGGAGTGAATTGGGGAGGGAGGGGAGGATGAAATACAAATGGATGAAATTATTAGGGCCTTGAATAAAGGAAAAAAAGGGAAGTCCGCAGGTCTGGATGGTGTGAGATAGAAATGTTGCAGAAGGGAGGTATAGGGGTGGAGGAATGGCTGTATAGGTTATATAATATATGTTGGAGGAGTGGTGAGGTACCACAGGATTGGGAGGATGGTTGTTTGGTCCCCCTGTATAAGGGGAAAGGGGATAGGATGGAATGTGGGAATTATAGAGGTATATGTCTTTTAAGTGTGGTAGGGAAAGTGTATGGGAGAATAC
>JABUQX010001417.1:2500-12095 GCA_015478945.1 Trachelipus rathkii
AACAGATTCATTCACTGGAAGAAATTTTCTAACAGTCCAGTAGTCTGAATGAAGAAAGCCACGCATTACACAAGGAATGTAGTCGCAAATGATTGAAAACTATCCACACCAAGAAAAACGACTAGATACAACTGATGATCCAGTCAGTTGGTGGAAAGTTAACATGTTTACCCCCCGCTTAATTTGTAACTTGCAAAGAAATGCTGTGGCCTGTCTTCCCAACATAGTGTTCCAAGCGAGATAGTATTTAGGAATGCTGTGCTAAATGTGTTATGTCATTGACATATGATGATAAGAAAAACAGACTCTTAGCAGAAAAGGCAGAAAATTATGGTTTCAAGCACAACCTTCCAATATTTGAATTTCAATACTAGTGCAAAAAGTATATAATCCATTGTAAAATCTCTTTCATTAAGGGCGGAGGTTGGGGAAAGAGGTTGGTTAAAATTTTAGATTTATCAAAGTGTAACTATGACAATGTTTCTAATTTATTTCCTTATTTTTTTTTCTACAAAAATAGTAAATATTTGTAGTAATTCAACGAAAAGCAAGAAATATAAATCATCATCATCAGCTGCCCCTTACTTCTCCAGAACTGAGAGTGGGGTCTCAGTATCGCGAGGCATGCATGAGGCATTCTAGGGCAGTAAATAAGCGAGGAGACCCCCCAACCCAGCTACCACTGTCTTTTTAGTTTTTAGTCGCTTCTAACAGCAAGCAGAACGTACGTTGCGGAAATTCTTCCCCCCTCCCCCCACACAGGGATAATATAAATATTTACGGTAAAAAATGCGCAAAAAGTGTAATAAAAATATGAGTGAAAATATCATAATTAAAATAAACACTATTAATTATTTATTTTGTTATTTCTTTTATAATAATTTTAATGATTTTCTAAAGCCGTTTTCGTTTTTGCATTTGTGCTAAAAAAACGCTTAAGTTTGTGTTCGTTTATGTCAAACTTAGCGCAAAATCGTTAAAAAAAATGCTCATCAAACGTAAGGAATTTCCTTAATTCTGTAAGGTTGCTATTTTTTACAGAATTTATTCTATATTACACTGAATTAGGGAAATTCTTTACGTTTGGTGAGCATTTTTTTTGCGATTTTGCGCTAAGTTTGACAAAAACGAACGTAAACTTAAGCATTTTTTTAGCACAAATGCAAAAACGAAAACGGCTTAATTAATGTTGAATTTGTAAAAAAAAGGTTAATATACTCCATTAATTAAGGGAGTATTTGATTTTGGTTATGGGGCTTTTCAGTCTCTTAATTTTCAGCCAATTTTGACCAATTAAAATAACAAACCGTAGCTTTTTCTGACCTCTAAAACGTCGATTTCAGGTGTTTATTCTGTGTCTCTATTGATTTGTATCTATTGATTGATTGATTGTTTGATTGATTGATTGATTGAATGTATGATTTGCTTTGTATTTTCATTTTTTGAGAAAAAATGTTATTGACAAAATGGAGTTCATGTCTTACAATTTTTGTTGAAATGACTTGCAACCAAGGTTGGCCGAGCACCGAAATTTTGCGCACCGAACCGCACCTCTATGTTTCAATGCGCACCGCGCTCCGCACCACGCACCGCACCAGTACACTGGATTTGTGTGGCGCACCGCACCTGGTGCGTCGGCCAACCCTGCTTGCAACTTGAACTTTACAAAGATGGGTCTATTAACTAACAATTTAGTGAAGATTTTTGACACCAGATCCCAGCAATGGCTGAAGTTCGAACCCAACGTTTTTGTTTTTGTTTTGAAAACTAAATTTTTTTTTTTTTTTTTTTTTTTTTTTTTTTTTTTGTTTTTTGTTCATCTGATCAACATTTTCAGGGTGTCTGTAGTCGGGGGAGATATGCATTATTTATTTAGATAATTATTTTTTTTTTTATATTGATCAGTTTTGCCTCTGGGCATGGAAAATATTTTTAAAAAAAATTTTTTTAAAAATTTTGAAACATTTTTTTTGTTTACCCCATAAAATAATCTGAATAAGAAAGGGTATTTTCCCATTGTATGATATTGATTAAATGAGTAGAAAAAAAATGATCGCAATTTTTAACTTTTCCCAAAAAAATTTTTGGGGGGAAAAGTGAAAAAAAAAAAAATTCTACTTATCCAATCATTATCAAATTATCAGGGCGTATATAGACGAGAGAGATACACCATTTTTGTTTAGATTATTTTTTTTCTATGTTCAAGATTTTTTTTTTTTAAACTGCAATTTTTTATTATTATTATTATTATTATTATTTATTATTATTATTATTATTATTATTATTATTATTATTATTATTATTATTATTATTATTATTATTATTTATTTTTTGGAAGTAAGAGTATCAATTGACAACAAACGGTGAGTGCCACGGAAAATCCTTCGAAATAAAACTATTACAACTTTACCAATACCATATTTTTACTATACTGTCTGAGTAGTAAGTGAACACCTTGGGCGACCACTTTTTCCTATATAAATGAATAGAGATATATTAGGCTTAGGGGGAGGATTGATGCCGCGAGGGCTAATCAATCCGACAAACAGAACAAACCGTGGATTTGTCTGTCATTGATTATTATTTTTTATTACGTGCGCGTGCGCATACACATACACATACATATTATTATTATTATATATTATTTTTATTATTAAGTCGAAGAAATTATGATCACGTAGTGATCATAATTTCGAGTTGTGTTGTACTCCGACTCCGACTCCGACTCCAACTCCGACTCCGACTCCGGCTTCGCTCGCGCGCATGCACATACACATACACAATACTATTATTATTATTATTATTATTATTATTATTATTATTATTATTATTATTATTATTATTATTATTACGTCGATGAAATTGAGATCACGGAGTGATCTCAATTTCGAGCCGACTTCAGCTCAGCCCTCGGGTCCATTTCCGTCCCGCACCGCACGGCACTCCGCGACCGTTCCGACTCACCCTGAAGTTTTATTATTATTATTATTATTATTATTATTAATTATTATTTATTATTATTATTACTTATTAATTATTATATTATTAATTTATTATTCTTATTATTAATTTCACCATGGTTTCTTCTTCGGCATCCAGTTTTCTGAGTTCGATATATATTACATGGGTTAGGTAATAAACAGTCGTATAACAACAATGTTGGTGTCCTTTTAAGGGTTATCGAGGTCGAAGAGTTCGAATATGATGGTTATAAGACCGTAAAAGGGTGTCTAGGATCCCCAGAAGGGATCCACTCCAAACATTAAATATTGATGTAGTAAGCTGAAATTTGATATACAACCTTTTTAGGTTGTATCTTAGATGTATCCGGGTAAAATGACCGATTTGACCAAATTCGGGACAGCCCCACCAAATCTGAAATATTGACATAGAGCGATGAAACTCGGTATACAAACTTCTGAGGATGTATCTTAGATTGACCCGGGTGTAAAATGACGTGTGGGTGCCCCAGACGGGGTACTCACCCCAAAGACGTAAACGATTGACTTGTTTCTACGAATTTTGATATGCAGCCTTTTTTTAAGTTGAAAACTATTTTGACGCTGACTTGCTAACATGATGATTTGAACAAATTCGGGGACCAGCCCCACAAAACTCACTGAAATATTGGACATAGAATGATGAAACTCGGTATACAACAACCTTCTGGGGATGTATCTTAGATGACCCCTGGTGTAAAATGACTGTGGGTGCCCCAGACGGGTACTCACCCAAATCTGAACTATTGACATAGAGCACGAAACTTGATTTTTAATGCAGCCCTTTTAGGGTTGTATCTTAGATGTATCCGGGGTAAAATGACCGATTTGACCAAATTCGGGATCAGCCCAAAATCTGAAATATTGACATAGAATGATGAAACTCGGTATACACCTTCTGAGATGTATCTTTGATGACCCTGGGTGTAAAATGACTGTGGGTGCCCCAGACGGGGTAACTCACCCAAAAATCTGAATATTGACATAGAACAAGCGAAACTTCATATACAGCCTTTTAGGTGTATCTTAGATGTATACAGGGTAAAATACGATTTGAACCAATTATTTCGGGGACAGCCCCACAAAACTGAATATTGACATAGAAAATGATGAAAACTCGGTATACAACAACTTCTGAGGATTGTATCTTTAGTGACCCGGGTGTCAAAATGAATGTGGGTGCCAGAGGGGTACTCACCCAAAATCTGAAATATTGACATAGAAACGAAACTTGATATCAGTCTTTTTAGGGTGTATCTAGATGTATACCGAGGTAAAAATGACCGATTTTACAAATTCGGGGACCAGCCCACAAATCTGAAATATTGACCTAGAACGATGAAACTCGGTATACAACCTTCTGAGGATGTATCTTAGATGACCCCGGGTGTAAAATGACTGTGGGTGCCCCAGACGGGGTACTCACCCAAAAATCTGAAATATTGACATAGAACAAACGAAACTTGATATACAGCCTTTTAGGTTGTATCTTAGATGTATCCGGGGTAAAATGACCGATTTGACCAAATCGGGACCAGCCCCCCAAACTGAAATTGACGCTAGAACGATGAACTCGGTAATACACATACCATATAGCTAACTCACATCATAATGGGTTAAATAGCCGTAAACAGCCTAAAGGGGGACTCTGGGACACCCCAAACTTGAAATATTGACCTAGAACGATGAAACTCGGGATATACCTTTCATATCTAGTACCCATATCATATATGGGTTAAATATCCGTTCACATCCCAAAGGGGGGTCACCAGCCCCACAAAACTGAAATATTTGCGTAGAACAACGAAACTTGGTATACATCTTTCTTATGATGTATCCTCGATACAGAAAAACAAAAAAAAAAAAAAAAAAAAAATTAAAAAAAAAAAAAAAATTAAAAAAAAAAAAAAAAAAAAAAAAAAAAAAAAAATTTAAAAAAAAATTAAAAAAAAAATTTTTTTAAAAATTAAAAAAATTTTTTAAAAAATTTAAAAAAATTTTAAAAAAAAAATTTAAAAATTTAAAAAATTTAAAAAAAAAATAAAAAAAAAAAAATAAACATATTTTATTCTTTTTAAGTTTATAACTTAAAAAATTTACGTTTTTTATATAAATCAAATACCCTCTAGAGCCTCTGGAGCCTCTGGAGCCTCTTGAACCTCCACCCCCCCTCCTCAGCCTCCCCCACCTCATGCCCCTCTCCATCTATGATCTATTGATTCATGTCATATTTTGTATAACATAACACAAAACTTTCATTTATTTTGTTTTATATGCTTTAAACAATTTGTTTTTACTAAAATTTTACGCTTTTCATATTTATACTTAAGAAATTTGGGTTTTTACATACCCTAAACCTGTAATCAGTAAATCAAACCACACACGCCCTCCCCTTCCTACCCCCGAATCCCTGGATATTTTTCCAGTTAACATAGAAAATATTTAACAAAATTTATCATAACCTTGTGATTATTAATACTGATCAATGAATATAGCTAACGTAAAACGATCCATACTTAACTAACAATAAAGTAATCTACATTGAGTGGCAGAACGGAAACGCACTTACACTTTTTCTAACATATCACTGATATTTTACATTAACATAGTATATTTAACAAAATTTATCATAACCTTGTCTAAATATCAAATACTGATGCATGAATATATGCTAACGTTACAAAGTTTTCACATCAATAAAGCAAACATAGCATCACCTGAACTACGAATATAACGTACACTCACAAACCTAACACATCTTAAACATGAATAAACAGTTAACATTAACAAAGTTCCATACTTAACAACAGTAAAGTAACTAACATTGAGCGCAGAACGTAACCTACTTACACTTTTCTAACATATCACTGATGTTTTTACATTAACATAGTAACATTTAACAAAAATTATCACAACCTTGTGTAAGTATCTTACTGATCAATGAATATATGCTAACGTAACAAAGTTTTCATATAATAAAGCAACATAGGATCAATATGAAAACTACCGAATATAATGTACACCCAATCCTAACACAATCTTATAGACGAATAAGCAGTCACATTAACAAAGTTCAATACTTAACAACTGTGCATAACTAACATTTGCATACAATACGTAACTTATTCACACTTTTTCCAAACATATCTTCTAACAATGATCATTATCAATTTTCCTGCACGAACATAGTAACATTTAACAAAAATTATCACAATCTTGTGTAATTATCATACTGTTGACCAACGAAAATACGCTAACGCAGCAAAGATTTCACATCAATAAAGCTAACATATCATAACCTGATGTAACAATATAATGTATAACATCAAATCGAACATACCCTATACCTGAATAAATCACTAAAATTAGCAAAGTTCCATACTTAACAACAGTAAAGTAACTAACATAGCGCTCGAAAACGTAACCTATTCCAATACGGATCCAAGCAATATCTAAAATATCATTACTATTTTTCGTATTACCAACTGTATATTTTTGCATCACCGTACTAATTAGTCATACTGATCACGAATATATGCCAACGTAACAAAGTTTTTTGGCTTAACAAAGCTAACCTATCATAGTCCGAAACCAAAGAATATAACATACATGCGAAAAACCTAAATCTACCTTAAAGCACGGCATAAACAGCTAACATTAACAAAGTTCAATACTTAACAACAGTGAAGTAACTAGCAAAACATATAGAACGTTGCCTTTCACATCTTTTTTTCTTTTTGTTTTAAAAACTTTTATTTTTAACTTTATTTCTTTAAAACTTTTTGTTTCAAAAAACTTTTAGCTATTTGTAAATTTATTTCTTTAAAACATTTTAGTTTTGTTTTTTTTTTTTAAAAACTTTTAATTTTTAACTTTATTTCTTTAAAACTTTTTGTTTTTACTAAAATTTTTATTCTTTTTATGTTTATAACGTAAAAAAATTGTGTTTTTACATACCCTAAAACGGTAAATCACTGAATCAGTAAATCAAACCACCTCTACCCGTCCCAACCCTGATCTATTGGGGTATTGATCTATTGATCTGTTGACTCCAGTCATATTTCGAGTATCATTTGGATAAACATAGCATAAAAATATGTTCTTTTTTATACTAACCCTCGAATATATGCTGACATAACAAAGTTTTCACATCAATAAAGCTAACATAACATAACCTGATGTAAGAATATAATGTATAACATCAAACCTAACATACCTTAAACACGAATAAACAGCTAACATTAACAAAGTTCAATACTTAACAACAGTAAAGTAACTAGCAAAACATATAGAACGTTGCCTTTCACATCTTTTTTTCTTTTTGTTTTAAAAACTTTTATTTATTTTAACTTTATTTCTTTAAAACTTTTTGTTTTAAAAAACTTTTAGCTATTTTTAATTTTATTTCTTTAAAACTTTTTAGTTTTGTTTTTTTTTTAAAAAAAAAAACTTTTAATTTTTAACTTTATTTCTTTAAAACTTTTTGTTTTTACTAAAAATTTTATTCTTTTTATGTTTATAACGTAAAAAAAATTTACATTTTTAACATAAACTAAAAACCAGGTAAAACATACACATACACAAAGTTTTCCACATATCAATAAAGCTAACATAAACATAACCTGGTGCAAGATATAAATGTATAACATCAAACCTAACAAAATACCATACTTGGCAACAGGAAAGTAACTGACGTTGCTTACAGCCCGTACCATATTCACACTTTTTTTTTTCAAACAGATCTCTAACATATCCCCCACTATTTTATTTAAATTTTTTTTTACATTAACATCAGTAACATTTAACAAAATTTATCATAACATACCGCCACACAATATATGCTGACGTACCAAAGTTTTCAACATCAATAAAGCTAAAACATATCAATACCTGAACTAGGATTAATATAATAAGCACAATGACAAAAACCTAACATACCTTTAATGAAATCGAATAAATGACTAAACATTAACAAGTTTCAATACTTAACGCAACACTAAAAATAAGTAACTAACCATGCAACGAGAACGAAACCCCATGTACGAAGCTGATGTGGTTCCTGTTTCACTAGAGTTTATCAAATACAGTCGAGAAATTGGTCAAACTCCTCCCACTTTCGAAATATTACGCAATACCTATGATTCCTGTTGTTTGGTTCGTTTTCGAAACATTACGCAATACCTATGATTCTTGTTTGGGTCGTTTTCTACATATTAACGTTAATCTTACACTAACATAGTAACATTTAGCATAAAATTTCACACAACATTGGTTAATTATCAACGACCAGCGGAAAGTATGACATACATAATAAAAGTTTTCACATTAAATAACTAACACTAGCATCAATCTAACTAAGAAAATAATGCCCACAAGAACAAACATAACCATCTTAACAGGAATAAACCTGTTAACATTAACAAATTCCAACATTAACCACCAATAAGCAACAACATGGTATGCAAAACCGTAACCTAATCTTACCTTTTCAAGCATAATCTCTAACATAATAACGTTAATCTTACACTAACACAGTAACATTTAACCTAAAATTTCCTCACAACATTGGTAATATCATACAGACGGCAGCGAAGTATGCTAACGTTTAGCAAAAGTTTCCCATTGATAAAGCTAACATAGGCCCCATCAACTGAACTAAGTAAAAAAATAATGCACAAGACAAACTAGGCAACATCTTAAGGCAAAGAATACACTGTTAAACATTAACGCAAAGTCCATACTTAACAACCAGTAAAGCACTAACACAATGGTATGCAAAAACGTACTTAATTCTTACTTTTTCCAAGCATAAAAACTCTAAACATATTACGTTATCTTACACTAACACAGTAACATTTAACTAAATTTTCTCACAACATTGGTTAATTATGCATACAGCAGGGAAAGTATGCTAACGTAACAAGGTGTCCACATCAATAAAGCTAACATGGCGTAACATGAACTAAGAATAATGCACAAAGACAAACCTATCACAACTTACACACAATAACCTGTTCACATTAAACAAAAGTTCCAACACTCAAAACCAAGTAAAAGCAACTAACATGGTATGCAAAACGTAACCTAATATCTTACTTTTTTTCAAGCATAACTCTAACATAATTTAACGTTATTCTTACACTGACACAGTAACATTTAACTAAAATTTCTCACAACATTGGTTAATTATTATACTGATATCAACGAATATATTCTAACATAACAATGTCTTCCATTAATAAAAGGCTATACATAGACATAATGAACTAGGAAAAATAATGTGCAACGACAAAACCTAACATACTTACACACGACTAAACTGTTAACATTAACAAAGTTCCAACCATTAATATCAGTAAAGTTAACTAACTTTACAAATACAAAAACAACGTAAACCTGTTTCATACTTTTTCCCAAGCATATCTCTAGCATATTTAACGTAAATCTTACATTGACACAGTAACATTTATCCAAAAAATGTGTCATAAAACTATAATACCTAACCACAATAATCTTAACGTGTAAATACGAATAAATGAAAGTTTTTAAGGACTTTCTCCTTTTTAGAACTCCGCCTCCTTTTTCAGAAATATCGG
>JABUQX010001418.1:2500-30000 GCA_015478945.1 Trachelipus rathkii
ATATATATATAATTATATATAATTATAATTAATATATATATAAATATATATATATAATTTAATATTAATTATCAAATATTAATATTTAATAATATCACTTTGTAATCCACTACAAATAATAATATAATCAACTTTAAATATATATAATAATATATATATATATATATAATATATATAATTAATATATATAATATATAATTATATATATTAATATTAGAGTTATAAGAGAGAGATAGAGAGTAGAGAGAGAGCAAAATATAAAATAAAAAAAAGAAAGAATAAAGATGATGTTTTACGTAAGAAAAAAAAGAAAAAGAAAGAGAGAAAAATAAGAAATAGAATGAGAAAAGAAAAGTAAGTAAATAAAATAGAAAAATAGGATAAGTAGAACAAAAGTAAAGATGAAATTAAAATATATAGAGTATAAGAAGAAAAGAAAATGGAGAAAAAATAGAAAGTAAAAAGTAAGAAAAAAAGGAAGAGAAGAAGAGAGTATATCAGATGAAGATAAGAGGAGAGAGAAGAGTATGAAGAGAGAAGAGAGATGAGAGTAGAGAGAGAGATAAAGATAATGGAGAAGAGTATGATGATGACGCACGAGAAGATGAAAGAAGAGAGATAAGAGGAGAGTTATGTAGCCAAGCAGAAAAGAAAGAAAAGAGAAAGGAGGAATGAGAAGGAGAGAGAAAGAGAGAGAGAAGTAGAAGAGAGAGAGAGAGAGAGAGAGAGAGAGAGAGAGAGAGAGAGAGAGAGAGGAGAGGAGAGAAATAAGTTTTTGAATTAGTACACACGTTACTATCGTCTCTATAGCTGTATCAAGAGAAGCGCACAATTGATAATGGAAAAATATATACCACAAAGAACTTTTACCTCTCGCAACTTTCTCTACTCTAGTGATAAGAGGTAAAATCCCGGGGAAACAATTCTCTAATATTATATGAACTCGTTATTTTTTATATTTTATATGTTTTATTTATTATTTAACAAATTTACAAAACAGCTAAGCTCTATAACAAGGGACATAAGGCTCAGTTATTAATGATAATAGGTAGTGGTAGTTGATTATATTATGTATAATATATATTAATACATCAAATATTACATTACGCTACTAAATGATGATAACATTTTAACCTATTACAATTAATATATTATACATTTTTTACATACTATAGGTTCCCTTAAATACTTGACATCATATCTTATATCATCATTAATCACCCTCGATAGTATAGGTTTAAATTAATATACTATATTTTCTTCTGATTAACAATTTAATACGATAAGCTTCCTCCTTACATTTACCTATAAACTCCGAATCTGAGTTATTTATACCTACTGAGATACTATCTTACTCATATATTCTTTATCGCAAATAAAAATATTTAACTTTAGTCGACGTATATATTACTCGAATTATCTTATCAATTATTAAATGTTCACGTATAAATTGGTTATTTTAACTATACGAAACTCAAATTTATCTTATATGACAATGATATATATCATTAAGCAAGATTTAAGTTTATTTGCTTTCTATTATATAGAGAGCAAGTATATATAACTAGTAGAATTGTCAACACCCATGCTTCACAGGGTTTCCACGTAAAAGATTGTATAGCACGTAGAGAGGAGAGAAAGCGCACAAGAGACCAGCATAGAGTACGAGCTAGAGGCATGAGCCATGTTAAGAGTTTATAGAAGCAAGAAGAGCCCAGAGAGGCTTATTTGAGGAGAGAGGACAGAGGAGAGAAGGGTAGCGAAGAGAGAGATTAACCAGAGTAATTAGTTGACAATCTTACAGACTTTTTGAGAAACAAACAGTGTTTGTTCGATGTCAGTGTTACAAAAAATTCCACTCCAGATGATATGTCACTCTGTAGACGAGTCAATAAAAAGAGAGAGCAAAAATTTAAAAATAGTGTTTCAATGATTAATATTAATAAGCAATAAAACATAATTAAAAATATATAATATAAATAATATAATTAATAAATAATATAAATATAATAATAATATAATTAAATTAATAAATTAAAATTAAATTAATATAATTAATGAATAATAATTAATAAATAAATCATTAAATAATTAATTATAATAATAATTAATAATAATAAATAATAAATATATATATATGTGATTCAGCATAATTAAATATATACAATAATAAAATATAATAATTAAATATGAATAATATATAAATTAAATTAAAATTAAATAATAATAAATAATAAAATAATAATAAATAATATGAACAAATAATTATCATAAAAAATATCAGCATATTTTATTAGTAGTGTTAATAAAGAATAATAAAAGTCTTTGAAGTTTTTTTTTGCTAATGTATTTAAGAGCAAAAGAATATAGAATTATAGAATTGAGCTAATCGATGAAAACTTAAATGGCTTATTACTTTATTGGTTAGGTACGTTTTCTATCAGGTCATATCTGGATGTCATATATTCATTTTACCATGATCACGAAATAATAATATTTAACTTTACTTATTTAGGGCATAATCACACCTAATATACAAAATCATTTATCTTTACGGTTATTATATTATCCTAAGTTTCAACAAAACTAATCCTACTGTTGATTACCCATTAAAAAGTTTCTAAACTTAGAAATGTATATTAGCGTACTGATGTATTAGATAAATTTACATTATCTATATAAATAATTTATGAAGTGTAATAGTGATGGGATATATAATAGGAATATATTTATATAATAATATTATATATATATATCATATTTGTGTGTCATAGTGTTATGTGTGATGCGTGTTAGTAATAATGCATGTATTAAACTAATATAATATAACGAATACTTCACCCAAAAAAAAACACGAGACCTAAAAACTAATACTAAATAATTCTAAACCTATATAATCCTTAAACAAACACCTTGCAATAAACCTATAACCTATCCTCCATAGCTACCCTAACTCTAAAATCTCTAACTATAATTATATAATTTTTATACTCAAATAAAAATATTTATATGTAAAATATAAATTGGAATCCATAAGTTTTAATTATTTTTCAAGCTTTATTTTATCTAGTCTCTGAAACATATTTTTCCCTATTTTTAAAATCGTTTTATACTAGGTTAAATGGTTTACATTCGCCGTAATGTATATTGTGCGCTCCTCAAGAGATCTAAACTAAAATATGCTAGTTTGGTTAATGACTGCTATGTGCCAATTATGTAGTATATTTATAAATTTTCCAGAATAAATATAGTAATACTATGAAAATGTATATTTTCAATAAAATAAATTAAATAATATGATAATTTGCTTTTTAAATTCATTTTATTTGCAATATTCGCCTTAACATAAAATAATAAGTTCTCGTTTTTGATACCATTCGAATTATATTCTGATTAGTGTGTTGTGGTTGCTGGTGATAGTAGTGTGTGTGAGGAGATGTTGTGTGTATAGTGTTGTGTAATCGAAATGATTGTAGTTGTAGGTTTAGTGTCTGCTGTAGTGTGGATATGTGTAGTATGTTGTGTGCTAGGTGTTGTGAATGAGTCTAATTATATGTAGTGTGTGTAGCGTGTTTAAGTATGTAGTGTGTGTTATGGTTGTGTGGTGTGGTTCGAGTGTAGTGGTGTGTGTGTGTTTAGTTCGTGTGTGTTGTGTGTTGATCGGTGGATGTGTGTTAGATGTGACATTAACTAATATAAGGAACTCTTAACAGCGAGTACTAATTGATTAGTTAAGGTGTAGATGTATATAGTAACAAAAGCACGTGTTGTGTCGTTTTGGTGTCTGGGTCATCATCTTAGGAGTCGCAATGTGCTAGTACAACCGTATTGAGGATGTTTTTACTGACTATCTAGTCAGAACGAACATGCACTTTCTCCTCACAAATGCGTGCTAACGCACACGTTTTTATTGTTTAGAGCAGGCAGTTACTTTCAAATATTACGTGTGAACAAGAATCTTTCGTTAGAGCAGATTCCTTGTACTAATATAAGTTTAGCTTTTATTAGGAGAAAGGGCCATCTAATTAATATATTAAATAATAATATACTATATATATATATATATATTAATATTAAATATATAATTATTATTAATTAATTAATTATATATATATATTATATATTATATATATAATATATATTATATTAAATATTAATTATAATTAATATATATTTAATATATATATATATTTAATATTATATATATATAATAATTAAAACGTAATATACTATAAACTATAAGTACTATTATATATAACTTTATTCACCCTCCTCTAAATGCTAGATAAATAATACATAAATTTCTATTATATTGATTTTAGATGTAGTATCTTCTTCTTGAGAAACCGTGGGAGAAAATACGCGCCTCCAGTATAAAACAAATGGTTATACAAAGTGCCCCGTGCATGAATGCAAAAGTATGAAGACAGTATCTCTGTTCAGCTAAAATCTTCGTCCAGATCAGCTTTTTTTTTAATTGCCCAGTAATCTTCCAACTTAGAACATTCGATCCAAATAGTATTTATATTTATATATAATGAGGTTTTATAAGCTTCATTTATGAATTGAGAGATACTATGAGTTATCACTAACATTTCTCTGTGATGGATATATATCCAATAGTTTCGCCATCTTATGGGATAATAGGGAATTTATAAAATATTATAACGTCTAAGAGAAATTTAATAACTTAACCTACCTTACTTATATCAAAAGTTTCTTGTGATCAGTTTTCTATTGCATAGTAAGAATGAGTCTTTTAGGATCAGCTTATATAATATAATATCCTTTTATCCAATTAGAGCAATTATTGATTCAGATGCGATATTTAGCTGAAAGAGAGTTATGTTAAAGTATCTCTAAATAATCTAATAATCAAAAATATTAAGCGAGATCAACTTCATCTCTGAACACTTTATTATAAAGTTATATATAGGAGCGATAGATAAGAGTACAGAAATTATTAGCACACAATAAAAACATCACTATCCAAACCAGTTCTCGGTGCTTGCTATTCGATTAAGGGTGGATAACACAATCTGACATTAAAAAATTTAAACCAAATACACACACACCACTCACAACACACACACACTAATACAAATCAAAGGACACATAAAATAGTTTTATTTAAGTTAGTGATCTTAATTCATAACATCACAAATAACCATTTAATAATACAATAAATATTATAAATGTATATAATTATACCATGTGTACGTAAAGTAATACTTATATCATTATTAATATATGATCAAACTAATATAATATTAATAAATAACAACACTAAACAAAATAATCCACTGAGTTAACATGAATTTATTATCGACATTATAGACTAATATATTATCCGCTATACTATATTAAATATTTCTAACCAGGAAGTAGAAAAATATGAAATTTTCAATTTTATTGAGTATCGATACGTAAAAAAAAGGAGGTGGGGGCGGGAAGGGATACCACCAATTGGGGAAAAGAATACAGACCAAAGCAGGAAGTAAAACTATGGGGTCGAGGCTGCAGGATATTTATATCCTAAGTTAATCATACAGATAAGGACTTTTTATAACAATGTCCACGGATAAATATGTATAGATGGAATGCAGTATAAATGATATTATCTCATAAATATATATAAGTAGTAGTTATAAGTTTAAGTGAGTAATAATCGGACTAAATACTGCATTAATTTAGTATTATACAATTATGAGCTGATATAATGTAATTATATATTATCTAATATAAGTACTACCAGGGAGAGAGAGTTAATATAATCAATAGAGAATGGAAAAAATCGTATACTTCTTGAAGCATTATACACTACACAAACTATATGAAAATCCTTGTGACAATCTGTTAGTAATTAAAGATAGAAGAGAGAGAGAGTAGTATAGATAGAGAGAAGAGAGAGAAAGCCAGGAGAGAAGAGATAGAGAGAGAGATGAGAGAGAGAGAGAAGTGAGTAAGAGCAGAGAGAAAGAGAAAGTAGCAGAAGAGATGATGTCAGACGTTGCCATTAAATTCCAAGATAAAAAAAAATACTAGTAGTATTTCATTCTGAATAACTTAATCAACTCAAATAACAATACTATTGAATAATAATAATAATATTAATCGGGGACTTTATTGCCCACCATCAAGGAGAGGAGGAGCGAGTAGTAATATAAACTAAGAGAGAGAAGAGATAGTAGAGAACATAGAAGATACAAGGCTAAGAGATAGTAGAAGGAGATAGAGTAGAGAGGGTAGAGAGAGGAATGAGAGACGAGAGAAGTAAAATGAGCTGAGAGGATGACGAGAGAGAGAGAGGCCTTGACATAGACTCAAATAACACAAAGGTTCAACTGATAAAGTTTATTATGGTTTATCTATAGGTTATCGAGAACACATCGCACTATACAATTTTTTTAATATATACCTGTTTAATAAAAGTAACTGAATAATGTATGAGAGAAATAGTAATAAAAATGTTTATCGCGGATGAGTATTGATTAGTTCATTTGAAATCAAATAGCTCATAGGATTTTTATTTTAATATTAATTATGGTCAACGATAAATATTGAATTGTTTTAGATTTTGAGAGAATAAACAAATCAGTTTTATGTTAATTTGAAACTCATCTAGGCAATAAATACAACTAAGTAATGAATATGCAAAAATACATTACTGAGATCATTTAATAATCTATCCAGGCTTTGAGGAGTCAACCAAAAACTACCATTATTTTATACACATCAGACAAACACACGTTAGGTATAACGCTACAAAATAAGTTATTTTATACACACAGCCACACTCCTAGGTTATATTCATGGACAAAAATTACACTAAAAAAATATCTAGCCTAATAATTTTTATACAGCAAACATTGGGGTTATATCTAAAAATATAAAAAATATCACTAATCGAATGGTAAGTAAACATTACGGAGTTTATGACAAAGATCATTAGTTACTAATTTTTATTAATACATATAAAACAAATTAAGGTTTAAGTTAAATGAATTAATTGAATAGGTTGAATATATAAATTAATAGTTATAATATATTAATATCACATATAAACTGTCGGCTATATCCGTATATATTAAACTTAGTACAACTAATATACAGTATCATTATAAATATATGTCTACTGAATTCGAGCATTTCTGGTTGTATAATAGTAATGTATATATATATAATATTATATCATATATATGAGAGTGTGTGTAATGGCTATGTATGACCATAAAACGTATCTATGTGCGCTTTTGATTAAAGAGGCTGACAGTTCTACCCTTCACAGATGTCGCCTATAAAAAGTTTAACGTATATAAATAGATATGCAATAAAACGCCAGGTTTAGGCTAATATTGAATAATCGTATATTTAACAAGCTTCTAGTTTTAATCCATTGAGATAAGGTAAAAGTGTAATTTGAATGTTCGAGATGCAAGGATACCCAGTTCTTTAGGGTACGATCATGTCATCTAGGATAAGATACTCGATAGGCGATGAAACGTGGTTGTACCACGTCTGCTGCTCCTTAATATATATTCATTAATAAATAAATACTAATTAACCATATAATTTAATTTATATCAGATAGATCATTGTTGTTAAGGATAATAACAAAAAATAAATGATTCCTGATTTGATACCTATATATATATATATATATATATATATTACATGAAGATGCTGACAGAGAACATGCGAAATGCCCAGTTAAATATTATAATATTATAATATATACTAAATAATGCCAGCAAAGTGAAACAATATATATTGATTTCCTCTTATATATATGACATACTATACCCATATGCTGAATTAACTAGTTAAGCGAGATTACTAATTCTTGAATGTTCAACGATAAGGAATTTCAAACACAATGAGAAGTCACTTACCACTGTTATCACTCCCAACTCGTTCTGATATAGTAAATATCCAAGGCTTGGGTTTTCTGACGTCAATTATACACATTATGCTACAATAATATATAAAATTAAAATATGAAAAAGTTACTGATAATTAAATTATATAATAGCAAATATATATAATTTATTTAAAATTTATTATTACATAGTCGTCAAACTTATGAGTACTTAATTCAAATTATAATTATAATTATATAATATAAATATATTAATATAATTATAATATTAAAGATATTATTAATTAAAAAATTTATAAATTGCATAAATAATATTTCTAATACATTAATAAGGTAAATATATTTTTTCTTTTATCAATAAAAAATACTTATTATTTTTTTTAGTTATCTGTATATATTATAAATGATAATTAATGTACAGCTTACATCTGTTATCTTCAAACAAACTGGTATTATATTAACGCGTATTCTTCATACTCACCAATGTTCTAAACAAGGAGCCATGATTCATGTTTTTGTGATTGTTTTAATATTCAACTGTTAACGCTAGGTTTAGTATCTCGAATACGTATCCCCTTTTTATCCTTTGGGCACAAACATTAATAATTAATACAAATTAAAAAAAAGACATATATAGAGAGTGTGCTCAAATACTGCTGGCTATTATGTTTATTCATTAACAATAACATTATACCTAAAACTTTGCATATGAATGGGAAAAAAAACCAAATTATAAAAACCTAAGAGCCTATAATCTATCATGATAAGTGATGTGGATAGCGCCAGGGGCGGTGGAGCAGGAACAATTATTAGACCCGCAGATGTCGCCTTACTCAGCCAGGGGGACCAGATCGGAGATGATAGCACCGACTGCAAACCGCATTAACATCCACAATCACATTAATGTTATCAATACGTAATATATATACAAATCTACACGCCCGTTCACGTCACACCAGCGCTACCTAGCACCGAGCAAATCCGGTGGCATATATCGGCCAATCTTATATGAATCAAAGGAGAAAATACTAACTAATAAAGATAAATAAGATTTTAAAAAATACACTATATTATCATTAGTTATCTTAAAATAATACAATAATATAATACGGTTATGCCTTCAATTAAAATAACAACTTAAATATACAATTAATAACTAATTAAATACATGTTCTGGTTATTGTTTATACAATGAATATTCTGTTGATACAGTAAATAATAATTAAATAATAATAATAATACGGTAATCAAAATCCAAATAATACATCAAGTAATAATATAAATCTGAGATCAATTTAATTATACCTAATCCAATACAATAATAATAAATAATAATAAAATACATAAAAATAATAAAAAAATAAATCAAAATCAGTATATAAATAAACACATTAGCTACATAATTACCATTATATATATCAGTAGTCAATACTAACTAACAAAACACCCGTCGCGGACTATTTAAGCTAGATGAGAGAGTTAAATTAGAGAAATAACCTTCTTGTACTAAATATAGATTGATCTGTGACAGGCGAGCTCTCTAACCGCGTCAGATTGTAGCCATGACACGCCATCACTAAACTCTCTCCTCTAGTATCTTCATTCTATTAATTCTAAGCAGTTTAGATTCTATCGTGAAATTACTATACCCACCTGTTAACAGAACCGTTTCGTCGTAAATATTATTCATTTATCCACAGCTCATTCCAATCTATACAAATGTTTATCCAATTTAGCATCGAAAAATATTAAACACATCGATATCCATACTTCTTAACTCTCTTCTCGCTTGGGTTAACATGTGATATTAAACAAATTTTTCTTTAAGTGCCATTTTTATATAAGTAGTGATCATGTTTTTTATATTATACATTATTCTTTTAATTCCTACAGTTTTTCATTTATTTTATTCTTACATTTCTGATTTTTTTTAATATATAACTAATTTATAATATTTAGTATATTCTTTAGTAATATTTTCTTTTTTCTGATAATTTTTATTTATTACAAATTTTCTTTTCTTATTTTTATTTTAGCACATTATTATCATTTATATATTTACTTTTTTTACATATTTTTTTATCTATTCTTTTTTAAATATAATTTATTCTTTTTCATATATATTCATACATTTATTTTCTTTATTTATTATTTTTTTTTATTTTATTTTATTATATTCATTTTATCTTATTATCTTATTACTGTCCGTGTATTAAATGGCTAACCTATATTTAAGTATGATGATGGTATGTATAGTCGAGCGATGTGTTAAGCTGATTTGATCACTAATAGTGGTCAGAGTGCTCGCTGTTGATTATTCAGATAATCATCACTCGAGGGCTGGGAGACCGTAAATGAAAAAGTTGGATGAGATGTACAGTTTAGTTTTTACGCTTCGCATGAAGAGAGGAATGTGAGTTGGCAGAGGCGAGAATGAAGACGCAGTGCTAATAATATAAGAGTATATAGTAATAATGTGACAATGAGGTTATGTTGTATGAGAGAGGTTTATTGTGTTATGTGGCCACTAAAACCTGGGTCAATAAGGGATGAACTCACCTCACAATTGGAGTAAGGATACTAGAGCTCAATAAGTGAGTAGGTCCGTCGCGGTCACGTTGAAAAGCTCTTACTATAGGAGTGGATTTTAATCTGAATGTTAAGAACACTAGTATAGTTCTTTACATTATAGGGTAATTAAAAAGTAGGCGGTTAAACTGAGCTTAGTGGCTCACTTTTATATCTATTTTCGACTTAACTGTCATATTATCTTATCCAATTAACTGGACTTACGAAACTATTTTCTGAGAGTCACTCAACTAGTATGAAGGTTTTTACAAAACCTGAGTGGATGACCGACGGCACCCTGGGGTGCCGCGAGTTATATTTATGCTGAGTTTCCGCGCTACCATAATAACGAAAATATGTCTTTACTTTCAGTTCACTTAGGAAAATTAATATATTCTACTCAAGAAAAAATTAATGATTATTATTATCAAAATCTAGTATGGTATTTATTTTTTTCTTCTTAGTACACTAGGTACCTTATGAATATACTTCTATCTCTTATGAAATAGTAAATCTAATAATTATATATATTATATATATTATATAAATATATATTATATATAATTATATTAATATAATTAATATATATATAATATAATGATGAGTAGGAGATGTGCTTTATGTAGATAATATAGAACAAAGAATAAAGTTATATTTAGAAAGAGCTAATGACGTAATTCGATTATAAGGTAAAAAATACTCCCACATCACTATATAATATATCACTTCCCACTCATTTACATTAACTCTATATTAATAGTTAGTGAACCTAAATAGTCGTTTGTCAAAAAAATCCTCTCAATAGGACTTTTCAAATTACTACACCTTAAGACATAATAAAATTACTACGCTATAACTATTGAGTAGGTTAATATGGGTGTCTTGCTTGCAATAACATTGTTCGCGCTAGAGGGCTTATTTGTGGTATCTCCTCCTGTACCAACGGCTACAACAAACCAAGCACCCTCTCACAAAACCTGAAAACGCCACGCTGCATCTATAATCAGCAGACTCTCCTATATAATGCCACACCCGTTTTCATTAATCTCTACATAGTCTTCTGCACAAAAATCAAAATCGAGCTAATTCCGACTTCTTATATTTATAATACCCTTAACAGCAAGCACTCCCTCTAAAACCAATAAACGCTCATATAAATGAAACAATATTCTTACAACAATATTATTATATACTTTTTATTTCTATCGTGATTCATCTACAAAGTACATGGTTTGAATTTTCCAAGCATCAACTCTAAATAAACTTAAATAACCTTTATTCATTACCAACTTAATCCACAACAGAACTATATATTACATTCACATTACTATCTATACGCCATATGACCAAAACTATCAAGTACTCATCAAATCTACTCTCGTAATTATTTCCTCCATTCACTTACTAATGCCTTTCTTTATACATAGCACATCAATAACTCTTCACTATACCTAAAGTTCATTTCCTCATTTTATATACAATTCTGTTCTAACACTTAACTACATATCTCCCCTTAAAAGCAATCAACCACAATCTGAAGCGGAATAAATTTAGGAGATACACCATGAATTTAGATATATAACACTAAAATGTGTTCGCCTCCACCTCAATATATTATATATATAATCCACCATAAATAAAAATGAAGTGAGATTGAAAAAATAATAATACACACTACTAATACAAGAACATTACCACTAAATCAACTCATGATTTAGCTCCTTTTGCATTCACCAAGGATTTAATATATATATATAATTATAATAATATTATTAAATATTAATAATATATTATTTTTAATTATAATAATAAATATTTATAAATTAAAACATTAATATATTATAATATATTATATAATATTAATATTTTTTATATATATATAAAATATATATGAATTGTGAAATTAAAACAGCAAGCTTGGATTTATTGTTCACCGAGAGAAGAGACGAGAGAGAGAGAGAGAGAGAGGGCAAGAGAGAGAAGAGAGAGAGAGAGAGAGAGAGTGAGCAGTGTCTGGTGCAACAAACATACAAATTACCAATATTTTTAACATATAATATATAATATATATATATTTATACCATAACTTATAAATATATTCATACATTTGATATTAATAATTAATAATTTCAATTATAAATAAATACATATAATAATATATTTAATATCCTATAATTTATATTATAAAAATTTTATTTTATTATCATCCCTCCTTAAGTGCGCTTGGCTTCGATCACAGCTACGGACGTTAATTGAGTATCACACCTCCTTGATCAGGGCTCTGCCTCTCACCATCAGTATTCGACCCATACTGTATAATAATATATATAATAATAAGTATAATTAAATAATATAATTTACTAATTATATATAAGACAAATATTGTTATAATTATGTACTAATTATATAATTATATAATATATTATAGTATATCATAGTATATCATAATATAGCATAAAAGAATAGTATAATTAGAAGAGTATGATATATATAAATATATAATATAATATAATATATAATATATATATTAATATATATATAATATATATTAACTTATATAAATTAAATAATATAATATATATTAATAATATATAATATTATAATATTATATATATAAAATTAATATAATTATATATAATATAATATTATAAAATATATATATAATATAATATTAATAATATAATATATTATATAAATAATTAAAATATATATATATTATATAATATTAATAACATAATATAATTATAATATATAATATATTTATTATATATAAAAAATATAAATAATTAAATATATAAAATATATAATATATATAATATATATATATATTATAATAATTCAATATAATATAATATATATAATTGAATATATATATATTATAATATTAAATAAATATTAATATTAAATTATCATATATAAATATTATAATAAATATATATATGGTTTGTTTATTATTTTTTTCAGATAACTTTCATCAATCTTATTAACTATCGAGATCTTTCTTGTAAATTATTACATCTTTTATCTTCGAGTTACTCTTTTTCGTCCTCTCTAATTCGTAAATTCATTACTTTGATTCGTAAGAGGTATCTAAAATTCATTGACAATAAGCTTTCATTGTATTACCATACATAAAATCAATCTAATATATAATAATAATAAATAATAAATAATAAAATAATAAATATAAGATAATACAAATAATATAATAATAAAAATAATAAATTGGAGATGTAAATCTTCCCATACCTGAATAATCCAAAATTATATTATTTGTTTTTGAGCTTCACTGAAATATTATCATATTATCACTTATAGTATAATATATAATATATATAATATATATAATATTAATAATTATTAATATCAATTATAATAAATATAAACTAATAGAATATATATTAAATAATAATATAATATATATATATAATAATATATATAAATATATATTTAAATATTATATATATAATAAAATTTTATATATAAATTTATAATACTATATAATATTATATTATAATAATTATATATAATAATATAATATATATATATTAATATTAATATATATAAATATTATATATTATTAATAAATATATATATATATTATAATTATATAATATATATATATAATACAATTATATCATATATACAATATATATAATTATAAATATATTAATATATTAAAATACACAATTAATATAATATTATATATAAATATTAAATTATAAATATATATTATATATATATAATATATATTATAAAATTATATAATATATATATATATAATAAATATATATATATATATTTACAAGCTCATACAGTCAATACTTCCAGAAAATTATACTTTCTCTGCTCAAAGACGATAAACTTATGTGCAGTGGTGTACCAACACTTTAGTTCTAATCTCGAGCATAATTAAGTATTTAAAAAATTTTAAGGCGAGCCACACACAGGACGACGACCCAATCTATAAAATAAAATAAAAAATATATATAAAATATTATATTATTTAATTAAAATATTTATATATTATTAATTTATTATTATATATTATAAATATTAATTATAAATATAATTATTAATTATTCTTATTATGAATTATTATATTTATTAATTTATTATATTATTATTAATATATTATTATTAATTATTAATTAATGTAATTATTATTATTAATATATTTTAATAATTTAATAATATATATAAATAATATTATAAAATAATATAATTACAATTAATATAATATATTTATATATAATAATAAATTATAATTATATATATAAAATATATATATATATATTATATAAAATATATATAATAAATATAATATAAATTATATAAATACTATATATTAAAACGATGCCTACCACGATACTACAGGGCTAGAGGCCCTTCATTCAAAAAGAGAGGGGCAAAAACAGGGTACAAAAAAGTTAAACCCACCCCAGTCCCTTTAGCCACAAAGAAATTCCCAAATCATGGTGGGTACGCAAAGACGCTGAAACTTAAAAAAGATGAGGAAGATTGAATACTGCAATAAATAAATGGAAATAGAAGAGATTAGAAATGGACAGAAGAGAATATTCCACAAAACAAGTATGTGGCTGGAAAAAAGGAACCACACATAAAACGTAGTAAACCTTGATGTCAATCACTAATATTCTCAAAACAATTAACCTACTATTGAGAGAGTAATGGCAACCTCTTGGTGTCACGAGGGCGAACGCACAGTTGGTGGAGAAATGCGAAGATAAGACATCAATTCCCTTCGAGCTAACACTTTGCCGTTGCAAATCCATACAGAAAGAAGAGTAAATTGGACACCAATATTATCATTCTGCGCAGAGAAAGAAGGTCAAAATAAGGAGATCATGAACAGACTAATATTGGAACACAGTATTAAATTATTCTCTTCAAAGCTCTTATAAACCAAACACTTAATCCAATATATAGGAGAGAGCTGGAACCGAGATCCTACACGCAACAATATAGTGATAAAAGTCAAAATACTTATACATGGGAAGAACGGAATAAAGACCCTATATTAAACTGGATGAAAGTAAACTGAGCAGAAGATAAAAAATTCACGCAAATCTTTGAACAGAATCCCACATAGACTTACCTTTTGAAGAGCCAATTTTTAAGCAGCGCTGATTTAGATAACGAATAAGGCTCTAAGTCCAAGAATGAGATTTTATGTTGTTCAACAAGATGGTGGAGAAACATTATAAAGAGCCTGTAACGAAAGGGGGTAGAAAGATTGAGAAGAGGTGTATTTAGAGAAGTAGAATGAAGGATATGAAGATAGTTGAGTTTTTAACACAGGGGCCGCCAAACCTCCTAAAGCTCTTAACGAGAAGCTAAATAGCAACATCATTCACTTTAGCAGATGCACTTGAAAAAAGCATATTATAGAGTTAGTAAGACCACCAGATCAACTGATTCAATAGTAAATAGTCCATTTTACTCGTTCAGAGCTACTACTCGAAAATCAAAAGTTCCATACTTGTATTTACTAAAAGGCATTTCCCCAGAGACTTTACTATGGAGCATCCCTCTTATTTCCACTCCTGAATGAAATAAATAAAACACATCCAAATGGCACTAATTTATTTATCACTTAACACAACATGCAAAAATCAAAAAAAGTAAAAATCTGCTTATCATGTCTAAATGAGCTAGGCAAAGATATAATCTCTCAGCAAAAAAGGATATTCCCGTATACATAAAACATCATATCAGATTGCCTTCAGCGTCGAGGATCTCTCGAATGACAGAATGCATAAATCACGATTGCTCAACTCTTGAATAATTGACTCATAACCTTTAACACCACAATTTTCAATTTCAATAGGTTGAAAAATAGAGATATTTACCAGCCTAAGTAGTTTGTACGTTATATTCACCTCGAATTAAGACTTTGCTTTAAAGACACCCTAGAACTGCTATGAGACTATCCCCAGATAAATACTGATAGGAACATAAAACATAAACGACAACTACTAATTCTCAAATAATCAGATTAGAAGAGAAATCTGTTAAATAACCTCACTGATGTAAAACACATTCACAGCTGCAAAACTCCCACAGTGCTCTTCCTTAAATGACGCGAGTTCATATTACCTATTTGAACAGGAGGGTATTTTGAGGTAGTATAATTTCCAACACATATATAATCAAAAATTGAACAGGAGAGATATCATGCACCAGCTCGGGGAGAAATATCTTACACAGCAAAGGAAATGCAATCTATTAAATGCTAGAATTACAAACATACAACCTAATACATACAGTAAACAACTCCATTTCCGTAAGAAACTATTACACTCCCATCCCAGACGAGACTTACAAAGAGTTACTAATTATCTGTAAGATACCATATGCCCCGTCACTAGCTAGTTGAGCCTATATAACTAAAATAAATAATAAATAGACTTTTTAAAAAGTCCTAAAAAGAGCAGACATTATATCGATTCCAATAAATCCCCTTCACAAAATATGCCTGATCAAAAATTTAACCCCGTCCCGATATATCTAAGTTTTTCAGCTAACACAATGCATATATAATAAGAAGACAAGAACAATAACCTACACAAAAAAGCTTGGAAAAACACATTTCCTGCCAAGACGACATTAAATGTCCCAATAATACTTCCAATGAGTTTCGTTCAAACAATGCAGATCGTACGAGGCATAGCGTCTGTTCACTCCATATATCGCCTCTCAAAGATTAAGACTAACCAAATATTACACCATTGATAAAAATAAAAGATATCAGGCTAAAATAAATAATAAAATTTCCTAATTCCTTATTAAGCAAAACACATCTACCCCAGATTGTAAAAATGTAACTCACTAGACAGCAGACAAAATGATCTCTGTCATTAGACCTATAAAAACTTTTGACAATCTAATATATATATATGTAACCAAACTCAAGCTATCGAAACACCCAACCAATCTTCTGATAGATTGCAGGGTTATTCCAGCTCTTGCGAACATCCACACTCACCCTAATAGAATACTTCTCCGAAATTTCTAACCTCAGCAACTACTTAAAGAAGAATTACTATGCCTTATATGCGATGAAATGATTAATTGTTCTACACAAAATGGAAGCCTAATTGTTTCACAAGCGCTTTACCGAGTAGAGTGTAGAATAAGAAAACTTGTTCAAAATCGTGAAACAGAGACAAAAAATAATAGCTCACAAAAAGCCGTTCTGTCATAAGGTTAATGGGCGGCATCGATAGGAGAACACAGTATGCCTACACCCATCTTAACTCAGAATTAGTTCCCCAGATCTTCATCCAAAATTAACCCTACGCTGATGGCTCCACTTGACAAAAAGGTTCCTCCACAGAATTAGACTTTTCGTAAATCGTAAACCCAAAGGAAATTCCATATTAAATTCCCAATAATCGCAAACTCTCTCGTTACAAAAAAGGTGACATTTTCCGTAATCAACTGGTCTCCAATGGAAACATGTCTATAATTATCATCACCCCATATCTGAATCTGCTTTCTTGCGAAGATGACAAAAAATCCTTTCCCAATTCTAAACATGAGCACTCTCAGATGACTAACTTATACTTTCCAACGACCAGCCGTCCACAACAATAATAATGGACTTTGAGGTGTAATTGTGACTTACTTACTTCGCATTCATGGAGAAGGACGTCCACCAAATATAACCAATGAAAAAACTCACTGAACCATAAACCGAGGATTGTACAACAACAAATTCTCTGTTGTACTACATAATTCATTTACCACCAAGGTATTATGTTGTTCTGCCTTCAGTCGGGACCAAGTAATCACGTCTCAGCTTTTCCACTCCACAATTCTAGTAATCCATATACCCAAACTTACCATACCTAGCCACATTAAAGACAGATTGATCTACATAAAGACCACACTCATAAACTATTTCATAACAACACAGCAAATAATGGCCACCTCCCTTCAAATGGAAGTGTCGCTGGCTACTTACTCCTAATTTTGAAAGACATTTCGTTCAAAATATGTGCTAAAAATATATCAAAAAATTTTTATAAAAGTGAATTAAGTTAATCAATGAAGACGTCACTCTAGAAAAACTATGACTTCTTCCAACCTCGGATAATAATTATAAATATATCATCCGCTAATCTCTAAAATGAAAGGGTGACAAAATTGAAATAGGATGATGAGAGCTGCTAAGTAAATACTATTCATTATCATAAATATAAACTTGTTCCCTTATTCTCCAGGACACGTATCCTCTTACAACTAGAAATTTCATCGCAGGGCAAGCACGACATACCATATCTATACAGTTGAATCTTATACTATTCTTGTTTGATACTACTTATGGTCTTCCAGAAGTACTAGAGTTTTAATTAAGGACGCCTTAGCCCACCCTTTTCCTTCACTTGTAATGGATATTTCACTTATTGCTTTCCACATTAACTCTCTTAATGGAGACGCACAGTCCACCTTGGGTCCCGCTTTGATTATTTAATAAGGAAGTAGCAATATGCCCCAAATAGTCCATTAAAATGAAGCTTGCATCAAAGCCCAATAGTTTAAAAAATCTCCTAATATCCCTGGCTGGGCAGTTAAGATAGAGCGGAGTGAGTTTCTTTTAATCAAGTCACAGCTATCCCGCTTTCTCCCTTCAATAGGCGGTTTTCGACCATTGACGATGCCTTTAACTTCTTCCAGCAAGTTATAATCACAGCAATCCCGCAATCTTCCGCAGGTAGGCGTTCGGCAACCCCTTTGGTGGTCCAGGGGCACCCACTGTCTCAGATATAATTTCGTACATTATGCTCCGTCATATTTACCCTTCTGCTTCAGCGTTCTTGCTGGACCTTTATAACAGAATCTGGATCGAATCCTCTTATAATCAGATGGACTACAGTTTTTGTAATTTCTATTCCCAAACCAGGGAAGATCCGAAGTTGGCGGACAACCAAAAACCAATTTCGATGACCTATCATACTTGCAAATTAATGGAGAAATGGTTTCAGGCCGCTTCTCCGTGTTCTGGAGGAGAGCCAGGCTTTTTCCAATTTCCAGTTTGGCTTCCCCAGAAATCGCTCGACCGCGGATCCATTATATAAAGATTGGACCGTGACATTCGGGAAGCTTTCTAAACTGGCGGAATAGATTCTTGGCGTCTTTTTCTTTTTTTTTTTACCTCGAAAAAGCATATGACAACTTGAAGGACTGGGGTTCTTAAACTTCAGTTGCTTGGTTTCCGAGGACAGTGCTTCTTCTCTTCAACAATGCCTTCTGTCAGACAGATCCATCCAGGTTCGGTGCTCAACTGCTCTATCACGCTACTTCACGCCAGGGCAGTGTCCTTAGTATATCGTTTGATCTAGGATCCAGTGATGACGTTGCTACTATACCTGCGACTGTCAAGTTTTCCCTGTATGTTGACGACCTGGTAATTTATACATTGCCGGTGCTAGGCTGTCATTTCTTGAACATCAACTCTTACTAACCATTGAGAACATTTCACATTGGGGTAACTCCCATGATTTCCACTACTCACTCGCCAAAACCTCAGCAGTACTATTTCGGGAAAAAATGGAGTCTAAGAACCTGTCACCTCCTTCGGGCGAACCAAACCTTATATGGTTCACCCTTTCCTGTAACTTCACAGGTTAGATTTCTAGGCCTCATTCTGGATGACCACCTAACATACGCACCGCACATTAAACACCTGGAAACGACTTGCCATCGTTTGCTTGAGCTATTACGTCATTTCAAATCAAAATCTTGGGGAAGCTGATCGCAAGACCCTTTCGCTTCTCCACATCACCCTAATCCGATCGAAGTTGGACTATGGCTGCGTAGTATGAGGTCAGACCTTCCAACTCTACTACACCCGTTAGAACCCATCCAAAACGAGACTATCCGTATCTCCACTCATTTGCAAACGAAAGATATTTGTTCATTAATTGGCTGCTTTCAATATCCGAAAAAGAAATAATACTGATAGCCGATTAGCTGCTTTCAAACAGAAGGCTGAACTGTTTTTTTCTTTTATTTTTTAGGAGTGCTTGACAAGGCAAATAATTCAATTGATCAAACTTTTCAAGACAAGCCATTCAATAGGCTTTCAAACTTTTCTAAAAATTAAAAACTTGTTAAACGCCACAAATATATAAAAATTTAATATTCAATGCAAACTTTTAACTAAAAATTTTAAGAAAATATGTACAGTATTTTATTTTATGGAAAATAAGACCTTATCCCAGGTAATTCTACTACTTTGCAGGTTTTCTCTGCATGTAGAATGACAGGATATAACTGGTTTACATACATAATACCTATTTACATATAAGGAAAAATTTATTTGTGAAGTGAGTGGCATGACGAACAGGTTATATCTAGCCATTAATTGTCCGTTCAAACAATAGTGAAACGTTCCATATAGAGAGATTATTATTTACAATTTGGTCTCCTTAATTAATATGAAAATCCTTAAATTTTTATATTAAATTCATTCAATGCCGTCTTATTCCATATATTGAATTTGGTATGCAAACACACTATTACTACTACTACATAATCGTTGGTGAAACTAGGGTTTTTCCTGGGAGGGACCACAATCTCCTTATCTGAGAAATCTAAGCTCATGATTTTCTTTTATATTCATTTTAATAATTAACAACCTTCAAATTATAATGGAATCTGTGGAAGATGAATTACAACATTTAAGATTCTCAAAAATGTTTATTTTCCAATCCAGCAGGTATCGCTTGGGAATATTGCTGGTTCCTAATTTTTATCTGTAAAGTTTTCATAAATACTTTGGGCTACCTTATAAAATCATGCTGAAAATTCCCCAAGAACCAGCACATCTTCGAATTGCAACAACCATAGTTTTCATATAAGAATTTGTGTCAGTTCCTATGAAATTTACATAAATTCCATAAGAATCCTTAAGGAATGGCATATGGAATTCAAATGAAAGAAATTTCATTTTCCTATCATAAAACCTGGACGAAAAGTGTCCGAATTCCCGGAGGTTGCGAGAAAAAAATACCAATGATAAATCAAAATCCTTGCCGGAATATACAGAAATCTTTCGGGAATTTATTGGCTGAGGAAGTCTATATATTTTCTACAAAAGCCTCTCCTTTGTTCAGGTTCAATTTCAGAAAGGTGTTGACTAAATGTGGCATAAAGGCAGATTTTCAATTACTTTTTGGAAGTTCCTTATAATATTGTCCATCACTTCATAATAGACTTTTGCTTTTCAATGTTAAGGTTTTGTATCTGATGACAGGTTAACCAAATTACCCTTACGCGAGTTGGTTCTTGGTTCTGTCAGGTAATCCTTCATTCTTTCAAGTTTTCTATTTATGGAGAGTAACAGGTTCTAGAGAAATTTTATGTTTCTCTGCGAAGTTCTTTATTTCGTACCAAAGGTCGTCGGATTAGTTTCTGTTCTCCTCAAACGGAACAATAGCTTCCGCCGTTATCAATTCACTCGCTTGACCAAGAGTTGCACTCTTACGTTGAAAATACTTGTTCAGCACTTTCGTAATTAGTAACATCGAGTGAAACACGAAAATAAATAATTTTGATTTTGCAATTAAAGTCGTCGTATCCTAATTGCCTCCACCGAATTCTTATCATGAGCATCAATGATTTTTTCTCATATTTCATAATTGCTTAATATAAAAGATATATTAAGCAATTATGAAATATGAGAAAAAATCATTGATGCTCATGATAAGAATTCGGTGGAGGCAATTAGGATACGACGACTTTAATTGCAAAATCAAAATTATTTATTTTCGTGTTTCACTCGATGTTACTAATTACGAAAGTGCTGAACAAGTATTTTCAACGTAAGAGTGCAACTCTTGGTCAAGCGAGTGAATTGATAACGGCGGAAGCTATTGTTCCGTTTGAGGAGAACAGAAACTAATCCGACGACCTTTGGTACGAAATAAAGAACTTCGCAGAGAAACATAAAATTTCTCTAGAACCTGTTACTCTCCATAAATAGAAAACTTGAAAGAATGAAGGATTACCTGACAGAACCAAGAACCAACTCGCGTAAGGGTAATTTGGTTAACCTGTCATCAGATACAAAACCTTAACATTGAAAAGCAAAAGTCTATTATGAAGTGATGGACAATATTATAAGGAACTTCCAAAAAGTAATTGAAAATCTGCCTTTATGCCACATTTAGTCAACACCTTTCTGAAATTGAACCTGAACAAAGGAGAGGCTTTTGTAGAAAATATATAGACTTCCTCAGCCAATAAATTCCCGAAAGATTTCTGTATATTCCGGCAAGGATTTTGATTTATCATTGGTATTTTTTTCTCGCAACCTCCGGGAATTCGGACACTTTTCGTCCAGGTTTTATGATAGGAAAATGAAATTTCTTTCATTTGAATTCCATATGCCATTCCTTAAGGATTCTTATGGAATTTATGTAAATTTCATAGGAACTGACACAAATTCTTATATGAAAACTATGGTTGTTGCAATTCGAAGATGTGCTGGTTCTTGGGGAATTTTCAGCATGATTTTATAAGGTAGCCCAAAGTATTTATGAAAACTTTACAGATAAAAATTAGGAACCAGCAATATTCCCAAGCGATACCTGCTGGATTGGAAAATAAACATTTTTGAGAATCTTAAATGTTGTAATTCATCTTCCACAGATTCCATTATAATTTGAAGGTTGTTAATTATTAAAATGAATATAAAAGAAAATCATGAGCTTAGATTTCTCAGATAAGGAGATTGTGGTCCCTCCCAGGAAAAACCCTAGTTTCACCAACGATTATGTAGTAGTAGTAATAGTGTGTTTGCATACCAAATTCAATATATGGAATAAGACGGCATTGAATGAATTTAATATAAAAATTTAAGGATTTTCATATTAATTAAGGAGACCAAATTGTAAATAATAATCTCTCTATATGGAACGTTTCACTATTGTTTGAACGGACAATTAATGGCTAGATATAACCTGTTCGTCATGCCACTCACTTCACAAATAAATTTTTCCTTATATGTAAATAGGTATTATGTATGTAAACCAGTTATATCCTGTCATTCTACATGCAGAGAAAACCTGCAAAGTAGTAGAATTACCTGGGATAAGGTCTTATTTTCCATAAAATAAAATACTGTACATATTTTCTTAAAATTTTTAGTTAAAAGTTTGCATTGAATATTAAATTTTTATATATTTGTGGCGTTTAACAAGTTTTTAATTTTTAGAAAAGTTTGAAAGCCTATTGAATGGCTTGTCTTGAAAAGTTTGATCAATTGAATTATTTGCCTTGTCAAGCACTCCTAAAAAATAAAAGAAAAAAACAGTTCAGCCTTCTGTTTGAAAGCAGCTAATCGGCTATCAGTATTATTTCTTTTTCGGATATTGAAAGCAGCCAATTAATGAACAAATATCTTTCGTTTGCAAATGAGTGGAGATACGGATAGTCTCGTTTTGGATGGGTTCTAACGGGTGTAGTAGAGTTGGAAGGTCTGACCTCATACTACGCAGCCATAGTCCAACTTCGATCGGATTAGGGTGATGTGGAGAAGCGAAAGGGTCTTGCGATCAGCTTCCCCAAGATTTTGATTTGAAATGACGTAATAGCTCAAGCAAACGATGGCAAGTCGTTTCCAGGTGTTTAATGTGCGGTGCGTATGTTAGGTGGTCATCCAGAATGAGGCCTAGAAATCTAACCTGTGAAGTTACAGGAAAGGGTGAACCATATAAGGTTTGGTTCGCCCGAAGGAGGTGACAGGTTCTTAGACTCCATTTTTTCCCGAAATAGTACTGCTGAGGTTTTGGCGAGTGAGTAGTGGAAATCATGGGAGTTACCCCAATGTGAAATGTTCTCAATGGTTAGTAAGAGTTGATGTTCAAGAAATGACAGCCTAGCACCGGCAATGTATAAATTACCAGGTCGTCAACATACAGGGAAAACTTGACAGTCGCAGGTATAGTAGCAACGTCATCACTGGATCCTAGATCAAACGATATACTAAGGACACTGCCCTGGCGTGAAGTAGCGTGATAGAGCAGTTGAGCACCGAACCTGGATGGATCTGTCTGACAGAAGGCATTGTTGAAGAGAAGAAGCACTGTCCTCGGAAACCAAGCAACTGAAGTTTAAGAACCCCAGTCCTTCAAGTTGTCATATGCTTTTTCGAGGTAAAAAAAAAAAGAAAAAGACGCCAAGAATCTATTCCGCCAGTTTAGAAAGCTTCCCGAATGTCACGGTCCAATCTTTATATAATGGATCCGCGGTCGAGCGATTTCTGGGGAAGCCAAACTGGAAATTGGAAAAAGCCTGGCTCTCCTCCAGAACACGGAGAAGCGGCCTGAAACCATTTCTCCATTAATTTGCAAGTATGATAGGTCATCGAAATTGGTTTTTGGTTGTCCGCCAACTTCGGATCTTCCCTGGTTTGGGAATAGAAATTACAAAAACTGTAGTCCATCTGATTATAAGAGGATTCGATCCAGATTCTGTTATAAAGGTCCAGCAAGAACGCTGAAGCAGAAGGGTAAATATGACGGAGCATAATGTACGAAATTATATCTGAGACAGTGGGTGCCCCTGGACCACCAAAGGGGTTGCCGAACGCCTACCTGCGGAAGATTGCGGGATTGCTGTGATTATAACTTGCTGGAAGAAGTTAAAGGCATCGTCAATGGTCGAAAACCGCCTATTGAAGGGAGAAAGCGGGATAGCTGTGACTTGATTAAAAGAAACTCACTCCGCTCTATCTTAACGCCAGCGGGAATGGAGTTTTAACATTGGGCTTGGTGCAAGCTCATTTAAGACTATTGGGCAATGGGCACTTCCTTATAAATAATCAAAGCGGGACCAGGTGGAGCGATCCATAAGAGAATGGGAGCAAAAGGAAATATCCATACAAGAAGGAAAAGGTGGGCTAAGGCGTCCTTAATAAACTCGGTACTCGGAGCCAAGTAGATCAAACAGATAGTAAGATCAATGGATAGATGGATTCGTGCTGCCACTGCATGAATTCTAGTTGGAAGAGTGCCTGGAGAATAGGGAACAGATTTATGAATGAGTATTACTGCGCCTCCCCTATCATTGTCACCTCTTTCTATAGAGATTAGCGGTGATTTATATTCCGACGGTTGGAAGAAGTCTAGATAACATAGTTGAAGTTCCTGTAAACATATGCACTTTGGTGTACATATGTTTATTGGGTTGAACAATGTCTTCAAAATGGCTAGATTTGGAGAGAGAGGTCAGGACCAAGCAAATTGTGAGAGCAGGGAAATATTATATATACTTGCATAATAAACTTGCGGTCATGACTGTTGGAATTGGATACAGATTGGGAGGAAAGGCTGAGACGTGGGTCCCGACGAGGAAGAACAACAAATCCTGGTGGTAAGGAATAGTAGTACAACAGAGATTTGTGTTGTACAACCGGTTTTGGTAGGAGTTTTCTGTGGTATTTGGTGGACGTCCTTCTCCATGAATGCGAAGTAAGTTGAATTCAACCAAGTCCATTTTTCCCAGCCAAATGAAACCATATTATTGTGTGGACCGGTATTTTTTTCAACATGAATGCGAAGACCCCTAAGTTGGTTTAATACCACCAAGTCCATATTATTGTGTGGACGGTTGGTCGTTGGAAGTGCATCGAGAGTGCTCATGTTTAGGAATGGGAAGGATTTTTGCATCTGCCAAGAAAGCAGATTCAGAAATGGGTGGATAATATGAGACTGTTTCCATGGAGACAGTGTAGGAAAATGTCACCTTTTTGTAAGTGAGTTGCGATATTGGGATTCAATATGGGATCCTTTGGGTTACGATTTACGAAAGTCTAATTCTGGAGACTTTGTCAGTGAGCCATCAGGTGGGTAATTTTGGAAGACTGGACAATTCGAGTTAAGATGGGAGGCCTCTGGGTCCCCTATCATGCCGCCAACTTATGCAGAACGCTTGGAGCTTTTTGCGGTGTTCACGTTGAACAGTTTTCTATTCATCACTCTCGGAAGCGCAGGAAACATTAGGCTCCATTTGAGAACTATAATCCATTTCATTCGCTAAGGCATAGAATCCTTTAGAGTGCTGAGGTAGGAAATTCGGAAGAAGAATTGTAGGAGGATTCGCAAGAGCTGGAATAACCCTGCAAGTTATAAGAGGGTGGGTTGTTCGATAGCTGTGGTTGTTTGGGTACAATATATTGATGTCAATGCTTTTGTCTCGGGAATAGACATTGCGAGGTCTCTTCTGAGTTACATTTTTTACATCTGGGGTTGATGTGTTTTGTTTTAGAAATTAGGAAATTTTGTATTTTAGCGATTAATCTTTTACAGGAATTTGAGTAATTTTGAGAGGCGGATTAGGGGACAGACGCAGGCCTCTTACGTGAGTTTGACGAACTCATTGGGAAGGTATTATGGGACATAGTGTCTTGGCAGGAAATGTTTTCCAAGCTTTTTTGGTGGATGAACCAACTTAGTTACATTGCTGGTTAGCTGAAAACTAGTATTCGGGGCGGGGTTATTGACAGCATTTTGAGGGGAGATTGGATCGAATGCTGCTTTTGGACTTTTTAAAAGTCGGTAATATAGGCAATGCAGGCGGGCAGGTTACAGTAACTTCTTGAGTCTCGCTGGGATTGGGGAAATAGTTCTACTGGAAAGGAGTTGTGTCGGTGGGTTGAATTCTAGCATAAGATTGCTTTAGTCTTGTAGAATATTTGTCTTTGAGCTGGTGTATGGCATCTCTCCTGTTCAATTTTGTATGGTGAATAACTCCAAAACCTCCTGTTCAAATAGGTAAGACGGTCATTTAAGGAAAGAGGCACTGTGGGGTTTTGCAGTGTGATGTGTTTTCACAGGGAGTATGAAATTCTTCTCCGCAAACTGGGCATATGTCATGGGGTCCCCTACAGTATTTTCGGGGATGTCCAAGCCGCTGGCATTTAAAGCAAAGTCTAATTCGGGGAATAAACGTACAAACACTAGCTTGTAAATCCTATTTTCACCATTGAAATTGAAAAATGGGTGTTAAAGGTCAGCAGTGA
>JABUQX010001418.1:37500-45000 GCA_015478945.1 Trachelipus rathkii
TCTTTACACATTTATTAACATTTTTTGTATAAGTTTGCATGTATAAATTTATCGAAATCTAATTTAAATTAAATATGGACATAACGGTAAAACACAGCTGTTAATTTCCTGTACAATACATCTTTCGCGAATTAGTAGTAAACGATTCAAAATAGGATACATAATGTATTATATATTTTTCTTCAGTTTGATGTTAAATTACCTGTCCAATTTTTTTCATATATTAGGTTAAGTTAGGTTAGTTAGGTTAGGTTAGGTTAGGCTAGGCTAGGTTAGGTTTATTTTGGTTTGGTAAGGTTAGGTTAGATTAGATTAGGTTAGGTCTGGTTGTTTTTTTGAATGTGTATTCGTGTACCATGCATTCACACGCACACACACACCACACATATAAATTATATATATTACAATATTATATATATATATATATATATATCTATATATATATATATTATATATATATATATATATATATATATATATATATATATATTCGGATCAGGTAAAGATAATGACACCCAATACGAAGAGTTGCCCGATACCAATAATAATAATAATTATTCTTGTGAAGCTACTTTTCATATCTTTTGCTTTAAAATATTATTATTAAAATCCTATAATTATTATTATTATTATTATTATTATTATTATTATGATTTTTATTATTATTATTAATTATTATTATTATTATATTGTATTAGTTTATTTTACTAATTATTATGTGTTATTATTATGATCTTTTATTATTGTTATTATTATTATGATTATTATTATTATATTATTATTAAATAAATATATTGATTATTATTATTATTATTATTATTATTATTATTATTATTATTATTATTATTATTATTATTATTATTATTATTATTATTATTATTATTATTATTATTATTATTATTATTATTATTATTATTATTAATTATTTTAAAATTAATTTTTTTATTGAAATCTCGACAAATAATATATAATATTTATGATCAAGAGAAAACCGTGTAGTCTTGACGCATCTCTGATTCTGCATCTTTTTCTTGGCACAAAAAGCGGTCTGCTCATCATATAGTTGCTAGAGAATTGTGGATGTGTACCTCTCAGTAAAATTACGTGGAAACTCTGGGTGTTGACAATCCTGACACTTGCGAAAAGAAAGCGAATAAAATCAAATCTGCATTAAGAAATCATAACAAAAAATTTGAGTCGTGTAGTTAAAACCAATATTCGGTCATTGATGAAGGAATCAACGATCAACACGATATATTTTTTTGACGAAGAAGGGGATATTGTCTAAGGAAATACCGATACGGAGCTTGGCAATTGAAGGAAGCTTCTATATTTGTTCAGAAGAATATAACACTTTATAGTGATAATGATGAAGATGTTGTTAGTTAGGGCCTAGTGAATAATTACAATATTATTAATGGTGGTAAAAGTGATGGTGATTGTGATGGTAGTGATAATGATAATATTAATAATAACACCCCCTCCTTGAATAGGGCTCTGCCCGTGAGTGGTGGTGACATTTGTAAAAATAAAAATAAAAAAAAAATAATGTTCATAAATTCCGACTAATAGGAGAATTCCTGGATTCCATATTTCTTATCAATAAAGAAAATTTTTTAATATTTTTCCTTTATTATAATATATTTCCAACATATCCTGCAGGTTCGTGAAAATCCGTAGGTACTCTTTTATTGGAAAAGTTCATATATATATATATATATAAATATATATATATATATATATATATATATATATATATATATATATATATATATATATATATATAATTTATATATATATATATATATATTATAAATATATATATATATATTATATTTTATTTTTAAATAACATATTCATATATATAACATATATATATTTAATATATGTAAATATTATATATTATATATATAATATATATATATATATATATATTATCAGATGGCCAGACAAGTTAATTAATAAATAATTTTTCTACTTTTTTCTTGTTCAACATTTTAAATTAATGATTTATTATATTTAAATTCTGATTTCAGTTTTTACAAAATCAAAATAAAACAACAAATTGTAATTAATTAAATAAATCTTATAAATAAACACATGTCAGCCAAGATTAATTATTAGAATGAAAACTAAACTCCAGATGTTCAAATTCTATTATAAACTATAAAAGTGTTAAAAAAAAAAAAAAAAAAAAAAAAAAAAAAAAAAAAAAAAAAAACTTATTTCTTATTATCGTTTATATTGGTTATTCTTTTAGAAGAAGTATATGGTAATAAATCACAGGAAAGTGTCCGACAATAAATACCTTTCTTCAGTACCCAAAATCGATAACATTATGTATCGAATAAACGATAACGTTATACTGAAGGAAAAAAACATCCATGCACAAAATATTTTTAAACATCTCGTACTATTTTGAGGATATTTATTTATTTATTTTTAATTTCTTGTATATTTATTTGTATTAGGCTGAAAAGCCTATACAAGTTTTCTGTTGCGTGAAGAGACCAAAAATATTTTACCAAAATAAAAGTCTGTATTGGAAAAGTAAGAGTGTAAAGTCGAAGGCCACGCTTGTTATATAAAGCGTTTTTACAAATTTTAAAATATATTTTTAAGATAACAACTTGTATAAAGCTTTATAATTAACATAAAATAATTTTATTTATATATATATATATATATATATATATTATATATATATATAAATAAATTATATATATAATATTAGTATATATATATATAATAATATATTATTTATATATATTATATATATATATATATATATATTGGAGTGGAGGTCTGTACATTAACTCAAATAATATATATATAATATATTATATATACTATATATATATATATATATATATATATATATAATATATATATATATATATTATATATATATATATATATATATATATATATATATATATAATGTAATATTTTTATAATATATATATTTATATATAAGGTGATTTGATTAAGAAATCTTTGTAAGACAAAAGCATGCATTGTCATTAGAAGGTATGCAGCTGTAAGAGGCTAATTTGCCGGTCTCATGCATACACCTTCAAATCTCTGGTGAAGCCTCCATACTTGTATACCGTATCTATTATTTAAAACTTAAGTATTTCGCGCCTTTTTCTTCCCAAAGAAAGAAGACGCCAAAACAAAGAGCGAAGCTTGGTGGCAAGTGCCCGGCCTGGGACACCACCAAGCTAACTCATGACCAGTCTTAGCACAGCCCTCACACGATGAGGCGGTATCAATCTCGACCTCATACTCACAGGTCATTTAGATTAGGAATTCGTGCCATTTCTATTTGTTAGTTTTATATGTGTGTTATCATTATTGCTAACGTCGTCTTGTGCATTAGAATTACCTCATTTACTTAATTGATCAATTCCATATTTGTCCTTGTCATCTCACTATTCTAATAAAGCACTACGTTGAAAGTACCTATTAATCAATCCCCCCGATTACTGAATGCAAGTTCATTAATCATGTGATAGTTGAAGTGATTTCAACCTATATATCAATTGGTGACCCCTATAGTGACACGTGCAATATTGCAATTTGCAATATCCTAAAGTGACCCCTAAAAACCCTTAATTTAGAGTCAGATAGTGCCTAAATTGCGAAAATTTCAAATTAATCGAAAAAAAAAATCGGTTACTTTCTCGTATCAAGTGCTTAAAATAGTGATATTTGGATAAATTAAATAAATTATTTGAGTCAAAATTAATAATAACGTGAAGAAATTAAGTTTCTTATTAATCTCATTTAAAAATAAGAAAGAAAGTCGTTATTATAACATTCCGGAACTGAAAAAAATCCGTTACCGCCCGAGAGTGGGGAAATTTGAACCCAAGCTCTCTTAACCCTAAAAAGATTCAAACATTTAAGCTTGACTCAAAGACTACAGAAACATGATCCCAAACAAAAAGTTGAGCTTTCAAACCAAAGCGAAGCCAACGCCAAAATTAAATAAAAAGGAGGGAAATTCTCCATCCCCGCAAAACGCTCCACTCCCTCAACTCCTTGGAGAAGGTGGGAGACCATCTGGTCTTCCCATTGGAGGCAACCAACCTCCCAACGAAAAGACCTACGTACCAACTCAACAGGCGAAAGGAAAATTTGTGTGTCCCATCAAACTCCCAGACTTCACCGAAAATGATGTTCAAATTTGGATAAAAGCGGTGACCAATATCTTCAAACTTTATGAAATAAAAAGTGGCCAAGTAAAATTAAAATTAATAGCGCCAATGCTCTCAATGCATTTGTTAGCCACAATCAAAACTCCAATCAAAAATAATACTTATAAAGAATTGTTAAAAACAATCAAAAGAACCTACTCAACATCTAAGGAACAAAACATACGTGACGTCATCCAAGTAAAATTGCGTAACAACGAACTCCCAAGTCAATTCCTCTCTCGTCTAAGGGAGACCATTGGTGAAGAAATCGCGCAAAAGCTTATCGAAAAACAACCCACTTTCGTGAAAGAATTCTTTCTAAAAAGTCTACCTCCAGCGGTGTACGAAAAACTCCACAAAATCACATCATGTGTAAGTATACACACACTCGCCTACATGGGCGACACCTTGTACAGAATTCACAAATTGAAAAAAAAAGAAAAAACAAGAACAGGAAACAGTTGGCAAACAACAAAATCTCCTCACAACTTTTCGAAAAAAGAGAAGAGAGAGAGACCACTGCTACCCAAGAAGAACTTACAATCCCTTTCCCCCTCCAAGTAGTGGTAAATACTTCAAAAATTCAACGTAGAACAACATCGGCGAAAAATAAATATATCAGTGAATAAAATTAAAAAAAAAACACTGTGAATCAGAAATCAAAAAAAAAAAAAAAAAAAAGTAGTTAAGAATTACTACTCCTACTACTACTACTACTACTACTACTACTACTACTACTACTACTACTACTATACTACTACTAATAATAATAATAATAATAATAATAATAATAATAATAATAATAATAATAATAATAATAATAATAATAATAGTAATAATAATAATAATAATAATAATAATAATAAAAATAAAAATAATAAAAATAAAAACGATAGTGGTAAATATGCAGACATTGGAAATTGACAATAAAGTGAAAAATTGTGATACTGTGAAAAGACAAACGTAAAATCTATGTAAATGGCAAGCATGAGCCATCTAGTGCTAAAAATAACAACTAAAATTCCGATAAAAATAATCAAGTTAAAAATATTACAAAATAATACAAATGTTATTTCAAAAATAAAGCCAAAAACGGCAAAATGTAAAATAAAGGTTTCCAAAAATGGTGAGGTGCTTTATCTTATATTTCTAATATCTCTTGTTGCATGTCAATTATCCATTTATTTATATATATGATGATTACTATAGGATAGTCATGAAAAGATTTTTTCAAATAGTCCAAAAATCTCAAACGGAAAATAATTCCGTCCTTTGAGTTGCCATCTAGCGCTATATAAAATAAATATGCAAACTACCCAAAATACTATTTAGTACAGATCCAAATAAATAAATAATAAATTTAAAATGAATGTTACTTCAATTTAGTTAATGATTCAATTAATTTAAAAACGTGTTGATAACAAATATCAAAGTAAAGTTCAAAAAGAAAAAAAAATTTGAATTTATATATCATGACGGAAGAGTGTCGGTGGGAATTTCCAAATAGACCGCTCAATCGACAAAGGCTGACGAGTCTTATGTTGGTAACGTTCGGTTTGTGTCAAAATTTTAAGCCGATAATTTCTACGTTATGATATACGAAGTAAACAGGATATTTTCGGACAAATTAGAGGAAAATGAAGGAGCAAGGTTACACAGAAATTCCAAAGTTATGAATTTGGAGGACTGAGTTACCATTGTTTCCCAAAATTTGAATCTTTTTTTTCTGGATATCTTGTCAACTTTTAAATAAATCTCAACCCATCATGAGAGTTTTAAAATTTCATTAAAAATAAAATAATAATTACCATCAAAAATAACTATTATATTGATTGATTACGATCTTATTAAAAATTAAAAATTTCTTCGATGATCGGTATGTTTAAATGGAATAATGTATTCTGTTGTAATTGACTTTTCAAAATTTAAAAAGTTCGGGAAAGAGACCTTTTGGTACAAACTCCACGAACGAAGAGAAAACGGAATTGGAATGGCATACTAATATTTCTAAAAATATATTGACTTTATATAGAGGAAAATAAAGGAAAATAAACATTTTTAATATCATTTCATGAAACAATTACATATAAAAATATATTCTATATTTTAGAAAAATTATATATATATATTTATATATCAAAGATGATAAAATTTATTTAAACTTTGTCAAAGCTACGAAGCCCTCTAACGGGACCTGCTACAACTATATAAATGTTCATATAAAAGCTAGCGGCGCGCATATAGCGTAGGAACAAAATGCAAATTCTAAACTGTATAGCGAAAGGCTCCTCTTAAAAATTATAAATGTATAATTCAGTTTATGCCGCATGATAATATTAAGACTCACTTTCTTTTTCTTTTTTAACACCTTAATCTTGTAGACTACATCTTTCTTTTAATGTTAAAATGATCAGAAAATCGGAAGGCAACACTCTCTCTATTTACAAGGACAAACGTTCCTTCAAAACCCAACCAAAATCTCCTCGGCTATCGCCATAGAACCCAACCCCATCTAGCGGAAAACAATAACAACAACTCTTGTACCCTAAACATACAACTTGGTTACCATGACAACGACCTTCGAATGGAGTAACCAAAAGAGAATTGATAATAACACATAGGAGAAAGCAGAAGTGGAATATCATTTTGAACTCTACCGTTCAAGGGAAGATTCGCAGGTGTGAAATGATTGGATCTTAACTGCATTTGAAAACGCAAGGTTAATAAGAAACCCCCTTACCGGAAAGGTTCCATTGCAAGCAATCAAACGGTGGAGACATTAGTTTCACATCTGAGAATGTGACATTGAAAGTAAGTTCGAGACGAGAAACGGTGGGGACGACGAAAAAGGGTTAGAAGATTGAAAAAAAATACGGAGAAACAAGTATCCTGACGAAGGTTACTAGGTTAATTAAACATTTGTCGCTATAAAATACAGCTCTTATTTTTTTAATGAGGTTTTCTTTCTCTTTATCAAAGTAGTACTTCCAATCTTTTCCTCCCTCTTTCCTCCATTATGTTAATTATTAATCAGAAGGGGGTGTGAGAAAGGATGTCGTGAAAACAGAAAGCAAGGCGCACTTGATTTACGATCCGACAATCCTTTTTTCCAACCGAGATCACCAATTATAAGGTGGAATTTGATTAAGAAATCTTTGTAAGCAACAGCATGCTTGTCATTAGAAGGTGCAGCTGTAAGAGGCTAAAAATTTGGCCGGTCTCCATGCATACACCTTCAAATTCTGGTGAAGCCATCCATACTTGTAATACCGTATTTATTATTTAAAACTTAAGTATT
>JABUQX010001418.1:47500-50000 GCA_015478945.1 Trachelipus rathkii
TAGAGCTTCCGTATTAATCATTTCATACGCCTGTTTGCAAATACAAAAAAAAACTAAATACAATTTATTCTTCTACTCCCTCATTTTCTCAATCATTTTTTTCAATGCAAAGATTTGATCCACACATCCTCTACCACTTCTAAAGCCACGTTGTTCTTCACAATCAGTCCTTCAATCACTCGACGCATTCTTTCGACCAAAATATAAGTATATATCTTCCCTACTACACTTAATAAACTATTTTACCTATAATTCCTACAGTTATCCTTATCTCATTTACCCTTATATAAAGGTACATTACGCTCTCCTCCATCTCTCGGAACTATGTTCCTCACATAAACATTTTGTTAGCACAACTTCCAATCCAATCAAATCACCATCTCGTCGCTCCCGTTCTTGATCATTTCAACCGGTACATTTTTCATCTATACCTGCGATTTAACCATTCTTCAACTTCCTCCGCTCCTACACATTACCTCCTTCTTACTAATGGCCTCATGCCCAAAATCCTATTCCTGCACCTTCAACCCACACACATCCACTATGCACCTTTTCATTACGCGAATGTTATGAATTTTCGAAGTGTTCCCACCACACTCTAGTCCCACATTTATCTCATCAGTTACGAAAGCACCATCCTTATTCATTATTCTATGCAAATTCCCTTATTTCTTATATATATTATATATATATATATATATATATATATATATATATATATATTATATATATAATATATATATATATTATATATATATATATATATATATATTATATATATATATTATATATATATATCTATATATAATATATTATATATTATATAATATTATATAATATATATTAATAATATATATATATGTAAATATATTTATATATATTTATAATAATCTATATATATATATATATATATATATATATATATATACGGTATATATATATTATATATATATATATATATATATATTATATATATATATATATATATCCCTATTCATTATTCTATGCAAATTCCCCTTATTCCTTATATATATATATATATTATAAAAGGATTTTTAGCTTGATCGGGGTGGTCAATTGGCTATCAGCATTCAAAGAAAGTCAAACAAAATGTAACGGACTAAAAAGTAACGGAGAAAAAAATAACGGAACTTATTCGGAGCGTTACATGAAAGAAAAAAAGTAACGAGTCCGTTACTCCGTTACTGAAAAAAACTAGTTCCGTTAGTAACGGAGTAACGGAGTAACGGATCGTGCCCACCTCTGTATATATATATATATATATATTATATATATATAGAGATTATATATATAAATATATATATATATATATATATATATATATATATATATATATATATATATATATATATATATATATATTATATATATATATATTTATATATATAATATTATATATATATATCTATATATATATATATGATATTTTCGGCATATGCCGGATGACTTGGAATGCTGGAGCGAAGAGGAAGAACAGGTACGAAGCGGTGGTGAAAATGTCTTGGCGAATAGGTTTAGAGGGGCGGTTTGACTATGAACAGACAGACGGAGACATGGTGGTCAGTATAGAGAAGAAGGAGAGAGAGAGAGTTGAGAATAGATGTGGAGGGGATGAAGATAAAGATGGTGGAAAAATGTAAGTATTTGGAAGAGAGGGAGGAAATGTTAGCAAGAGATCACAAAAAGGATAGCTTCAGTATGGGGGAGCTTAGGAAGCAGTGTATCCATACTGAAAGATAACAAAGCGTGTGGAGGTGAAAAGGGTTCATATTTGAGTGCGTGTTAACACCGACTTATACTATATGGGGCAGATACATGGAGCACGACCAACAAGAGAGGATAGTAAGAATACAGTCGGCGAGATGTAACGTTTTTGAAGGGCGATAGTGGGAAAGACAGAAGAGAGTGACAGAGAAACGAAAGAATTAGAGAGAGGAGGTTTTGGAGTGAAGGCTATAATTGATTAAGATGATGCAGTCAATGAAAGTGGTTGGGACAGACATGGAGAAAGGTGCAAGAGGGGAGAGTGGCCAAGAGAGATTGGGTGGGAGACGGAGGGGACGAGACCAAGAAGAAGAGTGGGAGGCTCGGTGGAGACTCATTGAGAAACTGGAATGCCGTCGCATGCAGGAACTGAGGAAAAATGAAGTTCTTGAAGATATAGGAAGATTCAGAAGAGTGCTAGCTTGCTGAAGGGTCTTGACCTCCCTGGACGAAGTTTGTAAGCTTGTAATATTATATATATATATTATATATATATATATATATATATATATATATATATATATATATATATATATATATATATATATATATATATATATATATATATATATATATATATATATATAATATATTGAGGGGGTAGAGAGTTGTCTTGAACCACCTTCAATAGAGGGATATTTGATGTTGAAGAAATGAAGCGTTGTCACGATAAAGTGGCGTTTCTTCCCGGAGGCTACTTAGGTTTCTTCAGTGG